>OY744607.1:34179389-34456294 GCA_963556255.1 Allolobophora icterica | reverse complement strand
GTTCCCGGTACCGTTCCCTGCATAATTTCTTTCTCTAGGCAATCTCCCTGTTTCCTCATTATGTGGTATTTCTTACTAGCATTAACTATATTTGTATTTAACAAGTCATCGATTCAGACCTGAGGCTTCACTGGGTAAATTCTCACACATACCTTATCTAATGTATTATGCTTTTCTTATATTTTTTTTTCTTTTTTTTTCTTCTTATTTTTGCCTTACTCAGAATGATTACATATGTTTTGGTTTTTGGAGATTGGGGCATTATTGTACAGCCAACAGCTATATTCGGATGTAGGTCTTTGGTTAAGCTTTGATGTAGCACTGTCACGGGCTCTCGTGCATTCCATGTTGCTGCCTCAAGGAATGGAATCGTCTACCAATGTCTTTTCGATGCTTGAACTGTATCTCTTCCTTTACGAACGCCTTAGAACTCGTTATTTCTCATTGGCTTTCAAACATCTGGGTATCTAACTGCTCTTCACCTGGCGACTGACTAACCATGCTTCAGATTCTAACTTCTGTGTGACCTTGTGCACATTAAAATGTTTGTAATAATAATAATAATTTAAAAGGGAAAAAATAATAACTATTTGGTCTCATTTTTATCTTTTTTGTTTAATTGTGAATAAGTGCATGTTATATGGTTTGGTTTTTGGAGCTTTGGAGCTTTGAGATTTAAAATTGTGGCATTGTACAGTCAACAGCCATTTTAACACTTTTACAAATGACTTTTACAATGAGGTGCATTAGTTTCCCAGTCTGTTTTAATACGCTCTCGTCATTAAAGTCTGTAGTATTTGCACGTTATTATTCCATTCTTTAAGGATCACAGAGGCGCGTTTACAGAAAATGGGGCCCTAGGCGCAAACATTTTTGGGGGCCCTTCTGAACTTCTAGACTGACCAGCGGTGGCGATCTTGTTTGACAGGTGGGGGACACGGGACAGTTCTCAACTGATCTGGTCAAAAAAGATTGCAGGGAAAAAAGTTGTCACCTTTTTTGGTGTTTCTTCAAAATGTGGGGGACAACTGTATACTGTGTCCCCCACTGTTAAAGGTGGGATCGATCTTGTCCCCCTCGACCCCAGGATCGCCCCCATGAGACTGAGGGTCTGAAACTCTGGTGGTGTTTAGCCAATCATGTGCAAAAACCCACGAAGTTGAACTTGGAGCCATTTTTGTGAGTGTTATTGACCCTGTAATTATGATTACTTATAAAAGCTATTTCAAGGAATGTGAAGTTATAGTGCGCCTGCGTGTAAACGCGCCTTTGAAGGATCATGAAATTACTACAGAGAAGCAGCCAATGACCATGAAGCGCGTGACTAAATTTAAATGGCTCGACATGAATGTTTGCTAAAAATATCCACAGATTTGTTCATAACTTTACAAAACTACGGGGAAAGCCCACAATGGGAATTTTTGCATATATGATGTTTCTGCTACCTGAGAGATATATATAGAACTAGGTAATTGTGTGCAAGGGAAAGTCATTTTCATCATGCACTCCAATTGACTGTATTCGTTGCATGTAAATTAAAAGTCTTTTAGGATTATCAGTCAATTTTAGTGAATGCTGTATGAAGTTGAATTCTTCAAAATAGCATTACATTTTGGAACTGAATAGGTATGAATATTCATTTATGTACAAATGCATTGTAATATTGTGGTTGCAAATTTATATAGCGCCTCTTCAAGAGATACTCGTCAGAGACGCTCCGACCTAAATAACATATTCAGCCCCATAAAATCTGTATATTCTGTTAGTCTTGTTCAATCGTGATTTAGTCGTGGAAGAGTATCAGTGTCAAGTGAGGCCCAGTGAGGCCCAAATATTGGAAACTCCAAGGCATATCCTTCTGCTGAATAGGACCGGATGTTTTATTAGGCTGTGGGTGGTGTCTGTACTGTGCCCTCGTAGTGTCTTGGTCACGTACGGCGCTCTAGAAATTGTGTTATTATTATTATGTGCCGTTAATCACGTTACCAGCTATGGGTTATTAATGCTACAGCTTTGGAATATGTTGCAGTGTTTCTTCATTTATAGAGCATTTTCATGCCATCTTAAGACATATCTGTTTAGATCTGTTAGATTGCTATGTTAAATGCCATTGTAAGATTCTTCAAAGGGGCTTTACAGATAGCCAGATACATACATACATACATAGTATACATAGGAGAGAGATCCAACTTTGTGGAACAAGACAGCATCTATTTGGAGCGTCATCAGACTGTAGAAAGGTTGAGTGTGGTGAATGATAGGGCAGAAAGGGGAGTGGCATTGATCCAAGAATACAATCAAATACTGACCAAGGATGAAGGTCAAAAGCAGACCATGCTCCATGTGGTGTCGAGCATTGGAAAAGTATCCGGACTCCAAGAAGTTAACGGCCCCAAAAATGGACCAATAAATATTTTATTGTTTCAATGAAATTGACAAGAGTTCAGTAATGCTCACAAGTACTCTTTAAGTATTCTACTCTTAGACCTAGCAATTTAAAATTTACTCTCCGTTACACAAAATACAAAAGAATATTGATAATATTATCACAATTGTGCTTACAATCCTTGTTTAAAATTTCGAAAACTTCTCATCTCATGTGGCACCCCTAAATGATGGAATATCTTTATGATAGTTTGCATACTAGCTTAGTATAATATCAAAAGGAACATAACTAGGGGCTGTCCCATCTATTTACAAAAATAACATTTTTGAGCACCACCCTAATACATACGTAAATACATGCATACATAAACTTACATACATGCATACATACAGTGAAAAACTGCATTTGCTAAGGTGTTAGTGGCTGAACTCTAAACTTCCCAATTTTAGTTTTCACAAATAAAGTTCCAAACTTTGCTTCTGCTGTATTATAAATGCCTTCCACTGAAGACAATCCTTTTCTTGCCAATGCGGAACCGGCGTAATTCTAGGTTATTCAATGAACCTAATACTCTGATAAAGTTTGCGTAGGCAGTGTGTCATTTAGCCCGCCCTAAGATATGTGTACTTTCCCTGTCCAAAAATAGACCGCCTTATTACAACGTGGCACGGCAGGGCTAGCCAGTTAAGGCTTGTGAACAGAAGCGATAGTGATAGTACTGTTTGAATTGAACTGTTGCATCGTGTATTGTCAACGTATCCTACTGTTTCTGTGCTACTCGTTTTGTTATATTCTAAAATGTCAAAGGTACGTTTTCAAGATTTCTTGATTTATTAAGTTGTATACTTGATGGAGCACTGGATATCGGCTCTGTGACCATAAATTGCATATTATAGACCAGAGTGAGAATTGTCGATGGGCTGGGGGTTTAACCCCCCAGTCTTTCTTAGGACCCCACAGTAAAGTCTTCATTGCACACCAAACTCCACGTAAATCAATGTCTAACTCCCCCCAGTCTTTTTCCTACAATTCTCATACTGTTATGGACAGCTAACATAGTTCAGCAACATCATAATTTTGTAGGATATATAAAGCCAACGTGTCATCATATTTAGGATTTTATTAAGCTCGCATGGGAATACTGGCATATGGGCTTCATATGTCCTACATAATTATAATGTTACTGTTGGGATAGACAAGTGAGGTAATTGTTATTAGACACCTTAACTGTTAAATACAGTGCTCAATCCATATGTTATAATTTTTAGCTTATAGCCATAGGTTGTTTCTGTCATCAAAACATTGCAGTTTGTGTTTATTAGTGAATTATCCAGTCATAAAGTTTTTGCTTTCAATATGTATGGCTTGAATAATGGGAGGATCAGTTTCATTTCAAATGTTAACTGATATTTTACCTGCTATCTCCCAACTGCTGTTCAAGTTTTTTTTAAATTTACATTATGTAGGCCGCTGGTTTATTTTGAATGTTATGTGTTTACAAAGCAAGATGTAGACTGTAAACAGCCTCATAATATTATGAGGCTGTTTACAGTCTACATCTTGCTGTATACACTTGAGACAGCAGTGAGTGCATATGCCGTTTAAGATCTCTCGTTCTTTGATTCCTGTGAATGGCTTGTTGAGTTATGTTTACCACAGTGGCTTTAGAAACAATGTTTTCCAAAGAGATTATGAGAACCTTGTTTACATAAGCACTCCTGCACACTTTGTATATTATTCACTTATGCTGCAATGGCCTCGTTTCAGTCAAATTTTGGTTAAGTTTTGACTGTGTGGAGAGAGACTATATTGCTAACTGTTATGTATATATTGAACTACATGCTGTATCGTCTGACCCTTAGAGCAACTCAGTTAATGCACATTAAAACACTAACCAGATTTGCAGTACTGACATTTACACATGGAATTGTTAGTCTGAGGCTGTTGTGTTAGATAGATGGCTCTGATCTGAGTCAGACGACTGATGGTTTGCTTGTAACTAAACATCAGCTTTTATCATATTATTTGTAATTATGAGATCATTGAAGGCACTGTTACAGCTGTCATGCTGCTGTTGGTTGGTCACTTTGGTGCTGTTTATAGCAGGCAGGTGCAGCAAAGTTGAGCAGTGCTGAGCCTGGTTAGTACTTGGTTAGGTGACCGTCTTTGGATCATCCTAGTGCTGACTCAGTCCTCCATTCTGTATTGGGGTTGGTAAATGTGTACCAGGGCAAGTTCGGAGGTTGAAAATGTGTTCCGTCGTTAAATTGTTGTGATTGTGTTTGCGCCTCAGTTGAATGACCTTTGACCTCAGGACCACGCTGCTATACAAAAGTGTACAAATAAGTTTACCTTTCATCACTTTCAGAGGCTTTATATAAGCAGTGTTTAATCTAGTCCCCCTCTTCTGAGGGGGAAACAAGGTTTGTCGGGGTGGGGGGAATCAACAACGGAGACATTTCTGGGAGAAATTTCATCTGAGTTCAAACGCCTAAAATTTTTGTGAGTTTAGGAATTTCACCTTTCAACGTTGGAATTTCATATTCAAAAAAAGTTTATGACCTTTTTTTTGTTAGTCATTCGTCCCATTTGTAGAACTTAAAACTCTTTGACGACCTTTTTTTTAGGAATTCTTCTCCTTTACTTTGACTCTGGGGGGAGCGCAACATGTATCCTTGGACCTGGGGGGGGGGGGAATTTCTTCCCCAAAACAGTCCATACATTATAATATTGCCGGCCTCTAGGGGGGAAACTTCAATCCTGGGGGGGGGGAATTTCCCCCCCAAATGACGTCTAGATTAAACACTGTTATATAAGTGTTCTGATAAGTGTAATATAATTCTTGTTAGACCTTGAGATGACAGATTGATATCTTGTGCTCTTGTGAGCTACTTGAAAGGAACTATAGAAAACTTGTCTTGTTACATACCTGTACATATATACATATGTAGATTTTAAAATTCAGATTTTGAGTGAAGTTCATAAAGTTAATGATTAAGAAATATCAGTGTCTTGTAAGGTGTGGTAGGGGAGTAATCGCTCATTTATATCTTTTGATAAGTAGTCTCTGAGACATGGGCTTAAAGTTGAAGGATCGATCTATCAGTTGATGTGAAAACATGAAGACTTAAATCCAACAGACTGAACGAATCATTGATTAATGATTATGTGAACAGGTCTTTTGTAAAATTCTGAGCTTTGGTCAGTGGGCTTTCGATAAGGCCATATTGATTTTATGTATTGGTATTTGTCACTGATAATTTTAATCATTTCATGACCTTCCAAATCATAGGAATCTGTCATAGCAAATTTCTTTGCTGTTAAAACTTACTTGTAACAGGATGTGTGAAATCTAAATCGCTTAATGTTGGGCTGCTTAAGATAAACACCACTTAACGCTTGAAGTAGTATTAAGTTTGATGTGATTATGGATTCCTAGAGGTGGTCTGCATTCAGAGAAGTTGGTCCAGAAAATTTCTTCTGAAGTTCTGATGATTGATTGACTCGTTAAGAAGGTGCACTGCACTTTAAGAAGGTGCTTAAGTGTCAAGGTTTTCTCTGTTTAGACCTCCAAGTTGGAGCTGTGTGATTAAAACTGTTCAGCTTGGAAGGGATCATTTGGTTGTGAGTTGTCAGCGGTGCCTCTTACAAAGTACTCTTGGTGTGTTGTGTACAGTTTTCTGGTAGCTGAGTAGTCCGGAAGCCATGCAATTGGTAAGGAATAAATGTTGTTGGGTTTTTTGGTCTGTGTGCTGTATTTCTGCCTTTTGGCTTCAGATATGACAACTAGTGAAGAAGAGAATCTTCTGTGCAGCCACTGCTTGTGTTAGATTAGTTTAATATAAATTCTTCAGCAGTTGATGTAAGTTATCCAGTCGTTATTAAAGAAGTATTAATCCAGATGAAGCCTTGCAATGTCCAGCACAGTTGGCTCTGTGATAAATCAGTGTTGTGTTCATTCATTCATTCATTTCTTTCATTTGGAGCTCACTTAGATAGCGCACTCCAAGATATCTACTCGGAGATTGTCATTTACTCGTATTCTTTGTGGGATTTCTGGTGTTTGATGGTATGCTGTGCTTGTGTTTCAGTTAAATAAAATACTACAGAAGTACATTCACGGTGATGAGGTATATACAAGGGTTCGCAATCTTCTAAACCAGGAAATGAATATCGGACTTTCAAAGGAGAAAAATGCCAGTGCTACAGTCAAAATGTTCATCACCTATGTGCAATCTCTTCCAAATGGAACAGGTATGTTCCCAACACCATTGGTTCTCTATTAATTAATGTATATGTTATTAAAAACTACGGATTATCGAGTCTGACGATGCAGTAGTGATACGTAACAGTGGTGGTGTTTCACGCCAAGCAACAGGTCTTGGATTCACTGATAAAAGCTCAAAACTTGAAATGAGTCATGAGTGCTCCCAAAATTCCAATAAACAACAACATGAAAAAGAAAATATTTATTTGTAGACTTATTTCTTAGACTCTACACTTCAGAAATAAATTTGGATGTGCATTTAGTGTATAAGAGGCATCATTAAAGACAGTCATGGGCTAACAGGTTGCTAATGCTGACTGCTAAACTGAACTGAAGAAGAAGAGCAGTCCCTGAAGTTAGCCTGAGAGGCATCCACGGGTATGAAGTGTTAGCGACTTCATTTTCGTAGCCTCTGCACATGAGGGTGGGTGACGAATTCTTTCTATCACCGTCTCAGCTTCCCACCAACAGTGTACGGTGAGTGTACTCATTATAGCTGAGTTGGCTAGGGATTGCAGGTAGAGCAGAAATCTTGAAACAAATTTCTGCCCTGGTGGGTAATGTGTATTGGTCCTATTGGAACCCACGACATCTCGATTGACAGTCCAGCACACTAACCACTACACTATGAGGTTTCTCCTGAATGGAAAAAGCTGGGTTTTTGTATTTGATCACTTAGCCTCAACTTAGATTATAAGGGCTCAACAGAAGTTATTAAACTTAAACTTATTAAAGTTATTAGACAGTCAAGTGCAGAGGATCTATAGATGTGCTAGCTCAGTAAAATGTTCCTTTTAGAGAAAATCTTCTGTTGCTTGCTGTCTCTGCCTTCCACACCTCCTTCCTCTCTAGTATCCTCTTTCCCATCTCCACTTCCCAATATGCCCTTCCCATCTCCCCTCACCTCACTCACATTTATAAACCCCGTTTTCTTCCTGTTTCTCCCTCTTGCTTTCCCTCTGCCCTCCCTTTTCTCTCCAGTGATCCCTTCCCAGTCATCCATTCTCATGTCTCTCCTTTCTAATTTCCCCTACCTTCCTCACGTTGGCAACTCTCTTTGCGAGACTGCCTTTCGCTCTAAACTGAAAACTTATCTCTTCCATTCTGCCTATGGCTCTTAATGGTTGCTTGGCTTCACTGTGCACTTCTGAAATTTGTTAGGAGGGCATTATCAAATTACAGTTGTATTGTATTTCCGGGCTTGGTTGCCCTTAATTGCTTTCCAATTGTTCCTTGCACTCTTCCTCCACTCTCCCTTCTCTTTCCCCACCATCCTCTGTTCTGCATATCGGTACAGTTAATGTTCATTGTTCACTTGCAATTTCATGTTTGATTTTGCTCCTTGTTCTTTTGTGAGCTTTTTAGCTCCTCTAACCTATAACATCATCAAATTTTGGTCTTACAAGTTTCTCTGCACGAATGGCATAAGATTTAATTCTCAGTTTTGGTCATGCAATGTATCTCTTGGAGCGCTATGTATTCTCCTGTGTCTTTAGTCTGCAAATGTGGGACAACCTTCATTCTTAGATTAAGAGCCACACTTATAAAACAGTTAAGTTACTAATTTATAGGCACATGAGAAAATTTAGATCAGATTATCAAATTTCATGTACCAAAAGATAAATACTGCAAAGCCATGGTAAGCTATTTGGATTGTAGAATGTACATAATTTTCTAGTTTTCGTTTATTGGTGTGATAATGTTTCGATTTACCTGTGACACTTCAGTTTGATTGATGCGTTATGCAGAGTGTGGAGATTACTTAGCTCTGGACTTAGGTGGAACCAATTTTCGAGTTCTTCTTATCTCGCTCAAGGGAACCTCGGTTGAAATGAAGAATAAGATATATCCGATTTCTGAAGAGCTGATGATTGGACCAGGCACTCAGGTACTTCAGACAGCCACACATTCCTTGTTTAACTAATTAGTATGATTGTTCTGGTTTATGAAGTTGTGAAGGACGTCTCAGTGGTATGCCAGTAGGTGTGACTGGACCTTGCAACATTCAGAAAGTCATATATGAGTCGATCAATGTTAGGATGCAGAAATATCTAATTTATATAGTTGTTATACTTAAGTTTTGTCTTCACTTCAAGGACAAGAAGAGCCGTCCCTTAAGCTAGCCTGAGAGGCAGCCATTTGTAGGAAGCGTTAGTGACTGCATTTTTGTTAGCCTCGGCATATGAGGGTGGTCAGCGTACTCAGTATAGCTGAATTTGCTAGAAGGTAGAGGCAGAGCAGAAATCTTAAACAAATTTCTTCCCCAACCTAACCTCTTGGCTGACAGTCCAGCATGCTAACGTAAGTTTCTTAACCTGGGTGCCATGGCACCCAAGGGAACCGTGATCCTGCTCTAAGGGTGCCACGGCTGAATGGTAGCTTTTCCCTTAGTTTTGTTACTACTGACATAACTATTTTTAAAACTTAAAGTAGTTTAGAAGTAGTCACAACTCCGTGATTGAATACAAGAAACCTTGCTTTTCATTATAATAAAGAACTAAATGGAAGATAAATAAATAAAGTTAAGGCCAGGTACTGTTGTCTGAAGGACTTTTAGTAAGGGCACCTTGCTCTAAAAAAGTTCCACTGCACTAGACTAGAGATATAATGTGACTCGTTGGGACAGGTGTTCAGAGACATTGGGATGCAAAAGATTGTAATGTAAGGTACGAGTAATCATAATGTTTCTTACATTCCTGTACCAGGTGTACCTGTAGTAATTGTCAAATGCATTCATTCCTTCAGAGCATTCGTGTAGTGCCTCTCCAAGACACCTACTCAGAGGCGTTCCCAGCCCAGCCTAGCCCAGCCCTGGCTGGAGAAAACAGTCTTCAAGTGATTGGGCAAAGTACGTCTAGTTAAGACAACGTCCTAGTGTTAAACAATCTTTAGGCTGAAGTCTGAATTGACACTTGGACAATCATTGTGCTTCTGAGTAGATAACCTTGAAGAGGCGCTATATAAATTTTCCATATGAATTAATATTCACTTTAAAAACCTGTTTGATCCAGGCTTTTAATTACTCAGTAATTTTGTGTATAATTGTTGCTGTCTTTGTCTTAGTTGTTTGACCACATAGCCGACTGCATCGCTAACTTCATGAAAGACCATCATCTGAGCGGCAAGCATCTACCCCTCGGCTTTACATTCTCATTTCCCTGTCGCCAGGAGGGTCTTGCTGTTGGTCGTCTGGTCTGTTGGACGAAAGGCTTCACATGTGATGGAGTTGTGGGTCAGGATGTTGTTTTGCTTCTTCAGGAGGCAATCAAGCGCAGAGGGGTGGGTTATATTGCATTATTTGCACGTACACCTGAAATTTATGTTAGTGCTCTCTTTGAAGCTGTATCAAGAGCCACCGTATAGCAAGGTCATAGGTCGCCTCTGAATAGCCCTCTTGGAGAGGTGCTATATAAATGTCTGAATGAATGAATGAAAGGTCATGTTATAGGAAATTTATTTTCTATACATGAATTAATTTTGGATCCTGTCCCATACTGCATTGAATTTTTGTTATAACAAATCATGTTATGACAGATCTTCGGTGTATGTAGTTATGTATCTGACAATTTCTGTGATGCTTTTTAAATACTCTACAAACACACTTCTTGGAAGGGAAAGTGCTTCTCGCTAGCAAAAGTGCTTTTTGCAGGCGAAAATGATTCTTGTGCTTCTTTCCGTCACACATAAAATTACCTATGTATTTTGCTTGCCTTGTATTTGTTCTATACCAGTATCTAATGACAAGCATCAGTTAATGGTGCTAGGCAAGTGTGTGAAAGACTTACCCTGTACATCTATACTCCTGTCCTCTTACCTCTTAGCATAAGCTCATACTTAACTTATTTCACACAATCCATTGCAATCAGTTCACAAAACATTAAATGAAGTTTGCTTCTGAGCGGGAGCCTGAAATCGAGGAATATGTTTGAGGTGAGCAGGTGATAAAGATCTGAAAGTGTACACTACGGTGCTTGTCGAAATGTACTGATGACAATTTGTAAAGGGAAAGAAATGTCTCAGGATGGTTGAAAGTATCCTTCTTCTTTTGCTTTTGTTACTTTTTCTTAGCTTGATGCTTGTTTGATGTTGTAGGATATTGATGTTGAGTGTGTTGCTTTGCTCAATGACACTGTGGGATGTCTCATGTCCTGTGCATTTAAAGACCATAACACACAAGTCGGAGTTATCTTGGGTGAGAAGCAGATTAATGAACAACCATGATAATATGGTTTAAAACATGATGAAACCCCAGAGAGTTCAGAACTCTGGCTAGAACTGTAACTAATATGTCAAAAGTTGAACATATAACCCTCTTACTTAAATCTTTGCATTGGCTTCCTGTTCAGCAAATAATCTCTTATCAAATTAGAGCTCATAGTTTATAGTTTGTAAAACACTGAATGTTGGCCACTCACACTATTTAAACTCAGTCCTTATTTCCCAGACTTATCATTATTCAACCAGGCCATCTGATGATCTTTCACCGATCATACCTAAAACCAGAACTGTTTTTGGTGAGTGAGTTTTTTGTTTGCTGGACCTTGATTTTTGCAACTCTATCCCTGATTCTGATCATTTTCTCGGTCGCTTACGTAATTCTGTTCTCAACTTAAATCTTACTTTTTTCAAATTGCAAATCCATCATAGGCTGCCTCTCTATCTTAGCTGACTATGTGAAACAACCAACTTGCTTACTTACTACTGTCGTATTTGAGACAGCACTTTAACAATGTAGTGTTTTATTAAATGAAGAACTGAGATGTCTGATGTTTTTTTATTCATGACTCCAGCAAATGCAGTTTTACAGACAGCCATTTACTATGTAATGATTGAATAAACATGAGATAATAGCTAGTTGTGTCAATACTGTGACCTATTCTTTTTTTTATTCTGCTTTTTGTGTTTTTGCACCCTATGTGAATTATCTGATGAGTTATAGTCGCTAATTAATTATATGTAGTAAATAATAATGTCTATTAAATATCTTTTAGGGACAGGAACAAATGCTTGTTACATGGAAAAGTTGTCAAAAGCTGAGCTATGGGATGGTGGAAACTCCAGTCCTGATGAGGTAAGATCTTTTTTATAACTGAAGGATTTCTGGAAAGTACAAATGTATCTGTAATCCAGGAGATAGGACAACTAAGAGGAGACATGACACTACAACAAAGGGCCATCAGACAGAAATTGATGTATTTTGGACATGTGATGAGAGCAGATGGGATGGAGAAGGAGATGATGCTGGCATGCGGAGAGGGGGCGAGGAAAAGAGGCCGCCCGAGAACTCGATGGATGGAGGAGATACACAGGAGGACAGCGATGAACCTTGCACAACTAAGGGACGCGGTATGGAACAGGGAGGAATGGAGGAGGCTGGTCATGACGGTCGCTTGAGTTCCACGAACTGACGGCACAAGACAAGACAAAACAATTGTCTTAACAGAACTGATGTTCTTCTTGTCCATTTTTCATGGTGCCTTGTATGCAGTGGAAACCAGGACGAGAAACTGAACAGAATTTTGGGTTTGGGTTCAATTCTTAACGCTGCTTTCTCTCAGGATTGACCAATGGCTTACCTACATTTTAGATAGATCTTGGACAAATGGACTGCTGCAGATTTTAAACTTCATAAACTTTGGTCGGAACGTTCCAAGTTCTGTTTTATATTTTAACATGGTAGACATTCATAATTCATGCTATTGAATCAATAACTGTATAAATGTGGGATTCGTTTCTTGTTTTTCTTTTGAGTTTCTTTGACAAATGTGTTTGCTTTTCAGGTAATAATTAACACAGAATGGGGTGCATTTGGGGACAATGGATGTCTTGATTTCATTAGAACCCAGGTAGATCGTGATATCGATGAGAGATCTCTGAACCCTGGCAGACAGATGTAAGTGTTCAGGTTCCATACAGGTCTTTAAACGTGCTTTGTCTTGTGCAGAGAGAGGTTGCCCAGTACTGTTGTTTAATAAGCTTGTCAACATGATTTATCTGGCAATTTGAAGTGAATCTGACAGTAACTTTATATCATGTATAAGACTGTTTTGTTTAATTATTGTCTAGAGTTAGGTTTGTGTTCTGGTAGTTGTTAGAGGTAGAGCTTTGAGATGGAAGATTCAGAGGAGGGATAAAAATCGGTGGTAGGAAGGTATACTGGTGAAAGTGTGTGAATGTGCGTATTACAAGATTACTGGTGCATGCTGCATACATTAGGTTATGTTTCGATGATTTGTTTCATAATGATTCTCTTACGTAAGTGGCAAATGTAGAAATGTAGTCAGTAAGACTTGAAGGAAGAGGGATTTGTTTGCAATCACCTTGTCACCTTGTGCTGTCAACTCCTGGAGCTCTAGCGATCGTCATGATAAACATTCTCCATTGCTTCCTATTCGAAGTCAGGTCCCTTAGTTCTTCCAAATTCATGCCAGTTACATCGTGAATCTCATCCATCCGTTTCTTCCTTGGTCGACCCCGTCTTTTTTTTCCCTCACCACAAGCCAACATCATTTCCTCTTCTAGCCCATCAGATCGCATAACATGACCAAAGAATCCTAGCTTCGATCTTGTCGCCTTTTGTTTTAATGACTCATCATTCTCGACACCAATCTCCACTCGTATTGATTCGTTCGTCCTTTTCTCTGTCCATGATATTCTCAACATCTTTCTCCATATCCACATTTCACATGCGTTGACCTTTTTCTCCATGTTCTTTGTCATTGTCCACGACTCACAACCATACAGAACCGTTGGAAAGATTAGGGCTCTCACGAGCCCTTTTTTTTTAGTTCAGTTGAAAATCAGTTTGACTCTGCGTATTGTAATCTGAGTTTTGAAGACTAATGCTGTTACATGGATGTTGCTTCTAGTTTTGAGAAGATGATATCCGGCATGTATATGGGAGAGATTGTACGACGAGTGATCGTCGAGTGCGTGAGGGAGGGAGTTCTCTTCAAAGGTTATCTGCCTGATGATCTTGACAAAGAAAACCGATTCTACACAAAATATGTCTCTGAAATCGAAACGTGAGTTCCAAACAGAGAATAACTTTTGTGAAGCCTTTCATGTCCAGTTTTAATTGTCTGTCATTTACAATAACAACAGGGTTGGTAAAGCTGTAATATCGGAAAACATAGCTATCACTCTCCTGAGAAACTGCATGATTTTACTTTCAGTAAGTAACCTGTTTTCTCAACTTATTTAATTAGCAAATAAGTTGGTTTTGTGATGTGGATAGTTGCAAGGTATTAATAAATTTACGTAAAGATAAATTTTTGCATGTACTCTGTTCATTGATGATATATGAGCCATTGGTAAACTATATACCTGATTAGGCTGATTTTGGAGAAGGGTGGAGGGAGATTGAGGAAAATGTTGGGCAACAAAGGAAGGAGAAAAGCAGATGAAGTATGGTTTATATTCATTGTAAGGAAGAGGAAGTACAGTCACTTTGGTGATATGGTGATGCAGACAGCGCCATCTGTAAAATAAACCAACTTTCAGAATGACCAACAACAGAAAGCTTCTGTTTTCTGTTATTATAATATATGATCATATTTTATTATATATTTCAAGAAAGCATTTGATTCTGTCCAACATCATAAACGTTGGCGTACTATGCTTGAAATGAGATACCCAGTACATCTCGTCAACTTATGGGGAACAGCTTGCTATCTAGAGTAAGAGTATTTGGTATGCAGTCTTTGTCTCTCCGCCAAGAGATTCTTGCCTTCTCCTCTCCAGTTCCGTAGATGCCTGAAGACCTTCCTTTTTGCCAGTGCTGGCACGGATGTGGGTTGAAAGCGCCGGTGATCTGAGTGCCGCTATATAAGTGTTCGGTTACAGTCAAAACGGTTCCATGTCAGCAAGGGGATCAGACAATGTTGTTTCCTTTCACAGTGCCTGTGAAACATTCTAGCAAAGATGGCCATGAGGGAAGTGTTTGATGGTCTCCAAGGAGAGATAAAAAAAAGCATAAGTAATTTTTTACTGAAATATCACTTCTGCCATGTCTATTAATTTCTTTTCACCCTCTGAGACTATGAAATAAGCAGAATCCTTTCAGAAGTTCAGACAGGTACCATGTTGGAACTGCTGAGAAGATGCCTTCAAGGATTGTGTTGATGTATGCAATTTTTTTATTTAGTGATGACGAAGCTGGCGGGTTTAAGCATACGCAGCAGATTCTGGACGAGCTTGGCGTTGTCAATGCCACAGAGACGGATTATCAGAATGTGAAACTAATCTGTTGCGCTGTTTCAGAACGAGCAGCTTTTCTTGCTTCAGCAGGTGAGAGAGTTCAACTGCTCAGGTCAAATCCAATCTGATCTAATAACTCATGCCCCACCGTTACAGTATTGCCCAAGGTAAAGTCCAGTCAGAGTCCAATAGGTTAAGTTAACGAAGGTCAGACTAAGTTGGGTAAACAAGTTGAAACAGAAAGTTTATTCTTATGATGGAAAATCCAGTAAAAGTGGATTGTCATAATGGATGAATGTTTGAACAAAGCTTAGTGTTTTTTCTGATCTGTTCATTTACAGTGTCAGACATTAACCGCTTTATTACTGGGCAATTAAGTACAAATTATATCCCAGAAATATCGATGTACATATTACAGCATTGAACATTGTACTAATTCTTCTGATAACATATCACTTTTTGGATAATTGTTTTGCCCATGCGTTAATTTTCTGTAACATTTGATGGTATTTAGGCATTGCAGCTCTGATAAACCGCATTAACAAGCCAAATATAACCGTTGCCGTGGATGGAAGTCTTTATCGCTTTCATCCTTACTTCGACAAACTCATGTTACAGAAAACACAAGATCTGCTCAATCGTGGACTCAAAGTAGGCATATGTGTTGTACATACTATTTTTTAATAGATTTCGGAATTATGTGCTTTATTTATTTGTTATTTGCTTATTTACTTCTGTAACCTAATTGTTGTTGGAATTAAAGCCAATGTAATATCTAAATTAAGGTATGACCGAGTAAGGTAATTTGGATCATGCACCATTGTAACTTCAATCCCAAGGCAGTGTCATGAAGATAAATATCGAAACATCTTACTTTGAAGTTTAGTTCTGAAAATGCAATCCAATATCTGGGTTTATTTAGTAATATAATACTGTATTTGTGTGTTTCAAACAAGTGCCTTTCAATTGTAAAACAATGGATTTAGTTCCTCACACAAACTAAAAGAAATGTCAGGACGTTTCTTCACATGCACACACTTCCTCTCAAAAGATCAGCATTGCATAAACAAATTGAAGTCTAACAATTATGTCATATGTGTTTGGACATTTTAACACGCCTTAGGACCATCACAAGTAAAAAATTTAGTTTTTAGTGTTTTATGTTTCCTGCCACACTGATCTGCTGAAACTTTCTGAATCTGATTGACTTAAGACAATTAAACACTATCAGCTGATGCCCTGATATCGAATATTTCGATACTATTGTCTGGGAATTCATCAGTGTTATGGAGATATATTTAATGTATGGTCAGTTAACACATGTTGTTAACTTTTAATTTTTTAACTCTTTCAGGTTCACATGATGCTTTCTGAAGATGGTAGCGGTAAAGGTGCTGCCCTTGTAGCAGCTGTAGCTCATCGAATTAGAACAACGTCACCTGCAAGCCCGTCTTAGCAGCTGTAGTCTCTCTCCTCAGACTCCAGTTTTCTTTAGCAGGATTTATTTCAATTTTTGTTTGCTGCTTGTTAGACTGTAGCACTCTAGGGTCATTCATTTTCACTGAGTTCAATTTTGTGAAGATGTAAGTGCATCTGAAGATCTACTGAGCAATAAGTAAGCATAACTAAATAAAATGACTTTAATCTTTCTTAAAAATTAAAGCTTACACACTTTAGGTTAAGTTTCTTGTAATCAAAAATCTGAAAGTTTTCTTGTTTGTGTAACAGACTCTTGAATGAGTCTCGTACAAAGCAAAAAAGTTGAAAAAACTATAATATCTTTCCAAATAAAGCAATTTCTTGTGGTAAAATTATTAAACATGCCTTTTTCTTTGTATTCAAATTTTAAATGAAGAAGTATTTGCATGAAATTATGTTGCTGGTTATAGGCTGTTAAGTGATTCATATTGCATTGCTATAGCTGCAAGTCTTTTCTTTTGCTAGGCAAATACACAATTTCAGAAACAGGGTTATGTGTACATTTGAATTGCTCATCATAAGTAGCTACAAATCTGTTGAGGTTTTTGAATTGGGTTGCTGTATAATCATAAATCAGAATTTCAACACCTGGATATGTGCTACTTTTGCATTCTGATAACCACTAAGTTCACTTGAATATGTTTATTTAAGTCTTACAATTATAGGACAGGTTTGGACTTTCTGTCTTCTCTTAAACTATTTATTTGTGCATTTACTTGTCTTTTTCTAACACATGCAAAATCAGTCAAATGAAAAACATGGCAATTGATTTATCCAGAATTCTGATTGGTATATTCTCTTAACTTTGATGAGTTATTTATTGATCATTTGGCAATGTGGAAATATGCAAATGGATCTACATGCTGCTTGTGATTTTCTAGCATCTGAATTGTTTCCAATTGGTATTTGAAATTTAACTTGCTTTAGCCATGGCATTGTGTTCATGGTTTTGTGAAGTGACTGTAGCCTATATTATTATTATTAATAATAATTATTACTATTATTATTATTATTATTATTATGAACATTTTTTATAGGCGAGATGGTATCTTGTTATTACAACTGATTTTATCAAGTGAGATGTTTTAGTCATCTACCACAGCAAATGAGTTTCCATGTTCAGACTGCATCCATTTTCTCAGCAGGTCTTTTCCAGCCAGTTTGTTGGAGCCACAGCAAGCCCACATTGTTCCCCTGCTGGGGCACTTAGTGGCCCCGTTGTGGTCCCAATGAAGGTGGTTGCCAGAGGCGGATCCATGAGTTGAAGTTACATGTAGAGAGGGGAGTCAAGTGAGATTCAAGGGTTTAAGTTGTGGCAATAAAATAATTGACAAACGTTAGCCTGCCAAATTTAAGGGGCATATGACCCTGCACTCCCTTGATGCCACTATTAGCAACAATTAAAGTTGAATATGTTGTGTAACATATTGGCTATATCACTAGTCATCAACAAACTGTGAGTGCTTTTTAGGAACTTCTACTTTATGATGTCTTGCTGAAAAGCACAAGAAAACTGTTGTAAGGGCAGAATAAGAGTTCTGTTTGAAGTCTTAAAACCCAAGAAAATGACAAATAATGCAAACATCAGGATATCTATGAATCATGGTCATAGACATTTGGTTGTGATGCTGTGTAAATTGGATGAAATTAGTTTCCAGTGTTTATGTTTTATTGCTGCCAGGGCAGTTGACATTGACCCAACATCTCTATGCCATATAGAAGTTTGTTAGACATTGCTGCAGATTACAGTACATATATAGATATTCATGGGTTCCATATCCCAATATGTAGAGCCCACGTGGTTCCCAGCTAATGCTTATGTAACTGCTTGCAGAGTAGGGCCCAAATTAACCTTCTGGCTGAGTTTGATGTAAGTTCGGCCTGTGACATGGTCGATTGCATTTTATTTCATTTTAATTCTGCTAGTTTCTTTAGGCATTTCTCCAGTTCTGGACAGTTTTGTTGTCCTCGAGACCAAGGTCTTGGTCTCGAGTGCACTCGAGTTCGTTTTTAAAAGTCTTGGTCTTGGTCTTGGTCTTGAGACCAAAGGTCTTGGTCTTGGTCTTGAGGTTCAAGGTCTTGGTCTTGGTCTTGGTCTTGAGGTTCAAAGTCTTGGTCTTGGTTTTGCAAGACCAAGACCAAGACTTTGTCAATATGAACAGTCATTAATTTTAACAAACGGCAAGAATTTTAAAAATTTATCCAATAAATACTCATGCAGTTATTGCTTTAGTATTTACACGGTGTGAATAAAGCTCCACTGTTGTTTTGGACAATTATTTTGACTTCCGGTTATTTACCATGGAATGATTTCAAAACAGACTCATGATTAATTTACATCCGGTTCTTGAAAAGCTGCTTTGTGTGCTAGCGATTTCAGCACTTGTAGACCGTGTTTTTTCACATGGCAGAATTTTTATGAGGCCCCACAGGTCACGTCTTGGTCAGAAAATTCTGAGCAAATTGGTTTTTATAAAATTCAACAGGCATTTGGAACAACATTTCGCATGAAGGACTTTTGTAAATACGAATTCGGAATTCTCTGCAGTCTGCATTTAAAGTTGTTTTGCTTGAATAAAAGAAAAAACTCATGTTTTCATTAAAATAACGAGTATTTCGACTTGACAATTTTTAATAAGGAATAGAAGTCTGCATACGACTGTGATTTTTTGGGTCTTGGTCTCGGTCTTGGTCTTGAGGTTCAAGGTCTTGGTCTTGGTCTTGGTCTCGAGGTTCAAGGTCTTGGTCTTGGTCTTGAGGTTCAAGGTCTTGGTCTTGGTCTTGGTCTTGACGTTCAAGGTCTTGGTCTTGGTCTTGGTCTTGAGGTTTAAGATCTTGACAACAAGACTGGTTCTGGATTTACTCTGTGATCCCTAAGCTATATATAGCCTACACTGTTGTACAGTAAAGCTTGTAGGCCTCTTGTTAAAAAATTACACCAGGAGGTCTCACAAAACTTGACAACATATATGCCTTTTAATTATTTAATAGCAAGGCACTTAAAGTGAAAAATTCAAATTATTTTCAAATGAATGCACTTACTCAGGCAAGATGGAATTTGCTACAAAAGCCATTTAAAAAGATTATACATAGTGTGTGCGTGTTTGTGTGTGCGTGTGTGTGTTTATACAGCACATAAATTTTAAAAAGCCCCCTAAAAATTATAAATTATTTGACCCCCCCTGCGGATTGTCAGGCCCTAAGCTCTAGCTTTTTTGCGTATAGGTAAATCCAGCACAGCATTTCTGGTAAGTCACTTCGTTCTTGTTCGGATGGGCGCATGTTCAGCACTGATCTTTGTAAATGTAAATGTACGCGATTTTCTATAGCGACCGTATATATGCAGGGCCGGATTAACCACTCGGGGGCCCTATGCTAATTATACACAGGGCCCCTAAGCTTAAGTCGTACTGAGCATGGAAAGATGGAGATGCCGTGAAGACATGACAATCAACTTGTAGCAAATAAGGGCCAATGCTGTGTGCCGTGCTGCTCAAATTAGTTGTCAATGTATACATCATCATCATCATCATCAGTTTCTGATGCCAGCCATTTGGCGGCGATGGGTACGAATAAATGATTGGTGGACGGTCATTTGTCAAGCCCAAAAACTTTAACGCTTTGCATTTTGATACTATATGTAAGACTTTTTGATTCAAATGTTTGTTTCAGTAAACAGTTAGCGTAAAATTATATTAAAAATTCGAATTTAAGTAAGTAAGTAAGTAAGTATATCCTTTATTAATCCAACTGCTAACCGCATTTTGGTTTACACATGTATATCACGTCCAGATTAAAGTACTAAGGCCTATATTCCGGTGAAAATCATCCTAATTATGAAAGATTTACGAGCTAGACTGTCAGCAGTCGGGAGAACCCGATTATGAACACGGGGTCGCAAAGTATAACCCGTATGCTTAACAGGAGGTAACAGCACATGAAGCACATGTGTAGGACATGTAAGGACGGTCGTGAAAAGTTTAGAATCAGCAGTACGGATCAATTGTTCGAATCTAGGGAAGTCCACAGGAAGATAACCAGCTTTAATCAGTCTCCTAAATATTGCCTGTAGTCTCTCACGTCCCCTCTGCCCCACATAACCCCACCAAGCGGACGCAGCGTACGTCATCTTCGCCACTGTGGTAGCTGTCACCACATCGTACATTGAGGGGCCAAGTAGTCCATGAGTAGTCAGGATCCGTAATGCATACATTGATTGTCTTGCACCAGTGCATAGATTGTCAACATGCACGTCAAAGCAGAAGTCATCGGAGAGCGTGACACCCAAGATCTTCATGATTCTGACTCTGGAAAGACCAGGAATCTCCATCGGATGGTTTTCATTCAGTTTTCTTCTCGGCTTACGGACAACCATTTCCTGGGTCTTTGCTTGGTTAAGCTTCAGATTACATCTCGCAGCCCAGATCTCGATGTGCCTGATTTCCGAGTTTATCAGGTTGCTATTGGCAGCAGGAACCAGGAGATAGGTATCGTCAGCGTACTTGAGTATCCGGTTAGTTGGATGTTTAGGTTTAAGTTTGGATATTGCTGTTAGGAACAGTATCGGACCAGTTCCTGATCCCTGGACAATACTGCAGTTGATTTCAATCGCCGCAGAGGTAATTCCTTTAAACTTAGTGCAATGTTGTCGTTGGTGGAGGGCCGCAATGATCCAATTGTAAGCAACGTCGGGAATGGGTAAGTCCGCCATCTGTTCAGCCAGATAGTCATGCCTCACCGTATCAAATGCTTTTGAAAAATCCAGCGCTATCAGATGTACATAGGGGCTGGACGTCAGCATTTCAGTTAGTTGATGCGTTAATGAACTAAGTGCGGCAGTAGTAGACCCGGTGGGCCGAAACGCATATTGATCTTGAAAGTCACGGTTGTTCTGTTCGTACGTCAACATCGGATAGAAATACTTGCGCACCACGATCCGCTCAAGTATACGACAGAGGACTGAAGTGATTGAGATTGGCCTGTAATCGGCCTCCGTCTTCGGGCGGGAAACCTTTGGGACAGGAGTGATGCAACTAATCTTCCACTGAGGAGGAATATACGCTGCTCCAATGGAAAGGTTGAAGAGAGCCGCGATTGGCTGTGCCATAGCCGCAGCGGTGCTACTTAATAGCCAAGGTGGCACTCCGTCAGGTCCAGCTGAGGTCCTTCCGGCAGCCTCCAGCATGCGGAAGACAGAGTATTCTTCGATGAACAGGTCGTCACTTCCGACGGCTGTAGCCTTAGGCCGAGGTCGAACGTAATGTTGATCATCGGATATAGACCCGTAATGTAAGTTCAGGGAGTCAGCTGTAATGTTATCGGGGGTGGCGGCCAGGCCGCGACCAGACCCTCGCAGCCTGTTCACTTCAGCCCACAACTCCCTGGAACCACGCCTGAGCTTGCCAAATGTTTTTGCATTGTGGTCGGCAATTATTTTGTTAATTCTGCCAGCTATGGCCGATGCTGCTTCAGTTCGGTTTTGTCTATTTAGCTTATTTCTTGTTCGTAGAAGATACTTGACAATAGGCGTCAAGTAAGAAGGTTCTCTTTTCTTTGTCGTGATCGATCTAAGAGGGAAGTAAGCATCGTAGCTGGTCTTGAATAGGTAATAGAATTCCTCAAAGGCCTAGCTCTTTTGCTTCCAGGCCCTCGATGGCCGCAATCCAGGGATGCTCAGCCAAGTAGGCCTGGAAGAGGGCGATGAGTCGTGGTGTGCGCAGCCGGAAAGTGGAGACCGTTCTTTCCATGTTCTTTTTAGACTCCACTGGCTGGTCTCTCTCAGGAACGGCTATCACGGCGGAATGCTTTGTCTTTATCAGTGAAGTAACGGCATAGCAAGACTCGAATATTAGTTCAGAACAGTATATTCTGTCGAGAGGGTGACCCAGGTGGGTCGGCTCAGCAAACGCAGCCAGTAGACCGAACGCAGAAATGTCGGACGTGGGAATTAGATTGAAGTCCTCTGCTAATACAATGATAGCTGGGGGTGAGAGTGCGTTAATTTCTTCTAATGTTTCGTCAATTATCGAAAAAAGTAGATCGACATTGTAACATGGCCTTGGCGGATGGTATAATCCTCCGATGTAATAAAGCTGATTATGCATTTTGACTGAGATCCACAGAAGCTCGATTTCAGGCGGATAGTTCACTCTGGGTTTCTTCCTTTATTGTTAACAGCTCAGAAACATTTGCGACCATTAGCAGCTGCAAACTGTGCAATAAATTAATGTCATCAATTAAGTGATATCAAGTCAAGCACATAACCTCAACATCTACAGGGTGGTCCAAAATAAACCGCACAGTGACAGTTTTCTTGATATAATGTATAACAATTCAATGTTTAATGCCATGTTTCTTACTTATTTATACATTTCACGTTCAACAGTTAAACGTATTGTAAAGAAAGATCTCGGACTTAACCAGTACAGGCGCAAAGTTGGACAGCAGTTGAACAGCGATTGCAAGATGAAACGGATTCAGCGCAGTCAGCAACTTCTGCAGCGTTTTCCAACTGATCGTAGAGTTCGTAGCATCTGGTTTACTGATGAAAAAACATTTACTGTTGCTACACCTGTAAATACACAGAACGATCGCGTATACGCACAAGCAAGGAAGAAACGTGATGTTTCATCAACGAAACTTATCCGTGAGCGCCAGCACTTCAGCCGTAACGTCATGGTTTCGGTCGCCATATCAAAAATGGGAAAGTCACGCATTGTCGTCATTGAGCCAGGTGCGAAGGTGAACAGTCAATATTATTGTCAGCACGTTCTTGGTGATGGTCTTTTACCTGACATCCGTGCAATATGCCAACACCACACTTGGACCCTACAGAAGGACGGCGCTCCTTCACACACCGCCAAGAACACTATGGAGTATCTGCGACGTGAGAACATTTCTTTCATTGAGCCTGACATGTGGCCCCCAAACAGCCCCGACTTGAATCCAGTCGACTACGCTGTTTGGGACGCCCTTCAACAGATGGTATACCGTCGTAGAAGTTTCACTACAGTGGATCAGCTGAAAGAAACAATCGTCACAGAGTGGACCAAGCTGTCACAGCGTTTCATTGACCGCGCAATTGATCAATGGCGTCGTCGGCTTCAATGCGTTGTCCAGCAGCAAGGAGGACACATTGAACATTTTATGTAACGAAATCCATCCATGTAATGTTACAGTAAAAATAATTGCTGTGTTTTTGTGAATTTTCACGGTTATATTTGAATTGGTCTGACTAAAGTACTATCAATTTATCATTGTGCGGTTTATTTTGGACCACCCTGTAGACGTTCCACGTACTGTAGTTGGATATGTTTCTGGATCATAGAAGTTCACAGTTTATTTTTAATAAGTCCCATCTTATGGAAACAGCGTTCACCTGAACAGTTGGAGATCATCAATGACATGAACGTACGTAGAGCAGCATGAAACTATAGTCTACCGTATGGCCTCGATTCTGCTCATTTTTCAATGACCTGATCGAGTGAGAGCCTTGATCACCATCGCTGTTCGTTTGAATAGCCGCCACGCCGTTTAAAGTTCCGTCTAGTAGTGGACGAACCGTGATAGCCCCATATATAAATAGTCTGCGAACGTTGTGCTCGTGCTATAAATCGAAAAATGAGCCGGGTCAAGGCCATACGGTCGCTATAGAAAATCGTGTGTATTTTACAGTAAACGTCAATTGCCTCCTCATCGACTTCGCATCCTGATTCATACGCTTGAACCCGATGAGTTCATACTTTGTCGGAAGCTCTCTCGACTAGATCTACTGAAAAAATTGAAAAACGCCGTTAAATCCAGAGTAATGTACGCGTGGATGCAGAAATAAAAGCGCAGCAAAAATTGTTGGTCATTTGGTGGGGAAACCATCGATATCTATATTTAGACCAAATATAGATATCGATGGGGGAAACGGCATGGCAGTTTCGTCTTTGGATATATATATATATATATATATATATATATATATATATATATATATATATATATATATATATATATATATATATATATATATATATATATATATATATATATATATATATATATATATATATATATATATATCGACGATTTCATCAAATTAATTTCATAATAATTTCTACAGCAGCAACGAATTCCTTTCGTATTTTCGGGAGACATAATGTTGGCTAGTGTTGCTACTAAGATTGCTAACATAACGAAGGAATCACGAAGCCACGGCGGATTCCTCCAACGCTGGTGAAAATAATACTGGCGCTAAACAAACTAAGGAATCAAATTCGCTTATATTTACGCGGGAAACTTGGTTGGTAAATTTTATCAAGGTTTTTAGCCAGAAAGCAATAATTTCTTATGCATAAAATAGCTATTAAATCATTTAGTTTTATCCGAACCGTTTTTGTTCCTGAACTAAGAGAGTCAAACGCAGCAGTCAACATTTCTGTTGATTGGAAAATGAGCGGCCAGACAAAAATTAACAGCTTCTTCCAGTCCCCAACGCGAGGGATCACAGTGTCAGCCGGTGTCCAGAAAGAAAACCAGCCAAAGGCGACCCCAAAGCGACAGAGCGAAGAGGAGCAGTTGGATGGAGATCATCTACCCAAAAAGTGCAAACTTGATGCTAACAAAAACCACGAGACGACCTCACCTCCAGGTTTATCCGAAAACACTGCAGCAGAAAGCAAATCTTTGTGCGAAGAAGATCGCTTGAAAATAGAGGAAAATCGATTGATAGCCAAAATGAAAATTACTTCTACGAAAACTCACGGATTGGTTGTAAAAGTTCATCCGTCATGGTACAAGGCCATGGAACCAGAGTTCACCAAACCGTATTTCAGTGATGTAAGTGTTATGCGTTTTTGCAACATAATTCTGTTTGTCTAAATAGCTGTTTAAGTCAGGAACTGTATTAACTAGTTTAATAAAAAAAAAAATTGTTTTTGAATGACATGTTTAGGGTATCTTTTCTTTTAGTGTGTAACGTTTTCCATAGAACTATAAACACAACAGCCCTTATTAGAAAATAAAGCGTTGATTATTGCTTTTGATTTCATGTACATCAACACTTCACAGAAACTTGTATCATTTCAGGACTTCACGCTAGCTTACTTTGTTCAAGGATTTCATGATTGACATAAAAAAAATGTGTAAAGTTGTATTGTTAGTCTAAGTTACTTAATAAGTACAGATTGTATTAAGGCATTTCTACACTAGCTCTTGTTACAGTTGCAAGGAAATTGTATAGACAGAAAAAATGTAAGATTGTCCATTTCTTTCAGTTTTTCTGATCGTTTCACCCATCTTTCCTGCTGTCGCTTCTTGTATATCTGTGACCTTTGCAGAGTCTACCCTATGCTTGACTTTAAAACCGCATAGACCTATTATCAGCACTTTCATGATCTATGCTAAACTGGAAGACTACTGCAATGCACTGTTCCTGGATATATATGCCACCCAAATAACTAGATTCAAGCTGTACAGATTTCTTTTGTTCATGCTGTAATTAAACCCCCAAAAGTCAACACATTCTCAAATCTTTGCAGTGGCTCAAATACCAAAAGGGATAGACTGCAATGCAAAGTCTTATCGCTAACATACAACACACTGAGCACTATCTTTGCAATCGTCCATCAAATTCACCATGCAATCGCTGTGGTCAACCTACTCCTGTTCTGCCCTAAAACTTCACTCTTCCGTCGCGTTATCCCTAAAATTTGGAAATCACTCCATAGCCATATATAGCTGCTCCGCTATGGCTATATATTCAAATGGAATAAACTCTTGCCAGAATTAGGATAATTATCTGATCCATCCTATGAACTCCCAAAAACTGCTGCTGTTGCAGTCCTTGCTCAGGTTTTTTACTGAAACTGAAAACACTTTCCACAAATCCTATCCAGGTCTTTCTCTTTCCCTTACCTCTTTTTCTCTGTCGCTGTTTCAATTCTGCACATGCTGACTATAGCTGTCTGACTGACCATTAGAAATTGACCTGGAACCGATTCTGACCTTACCTACAGATTTTTTGTTTTGACTGAGCACCAGTGGATTAGCTGGTTTCTGAGACTCACCGTAGCTCTCTTTGGTGCTACAGAAATTTCTTGAGATTACCAACTCTGTTGTGTACCTTGTACTTTACTTCCTTTGTGTATGTCGTTCATTTTTCTTAAATTACTAACAGTGATGTAAAGGCATCGTTGAGAGCTCACTGACACCAATATTTGAATAAATGTTTGCTTTTCATAGAAACTGTTCAAGCAATCATCGTGAAAGCTACATATCTCAGTACTAATCCAAAATTTTATATTTGTATAAATCCTTGTAATTTTTTCTGGTATTAAGTCCTCTTATTTTTTTAGATGTGCAATAGGTGCTATATAAATGTCATATGCAGTGTCCTCATAATCTCAGTACATTTGTTTCTGTATTTGTGGTTCAGTTATTTGAAGCACGCTTGTCATTCTAGTGAAGCTGTTGAAACTTGCCACTTTGTTGCAGCTGGCAAAGTTTGTTGAAGAAGAGCGAAAGAAATACACAGTCTATCCATCTGCTGACGAAGTGTTTTCATGGACTTGCATAACCCCAGTTAAAGAGGTATGTTTGTAGGGATCTTCTGATTTCCCTTCTGCTTATCCTATGATTGTTTTACATGTCAGCAATAATAGCTAACTGGACAAAAGATGCTATACACAATTACACACTTGTAAGTGCTATATAAACTCAATTCATTACTGCTATATAGTAGCACGAGTGCTGCAGTGGCTCAAATTTGCCGACAGTGTACAGCTGTGCTCTACATGCCAAACATCTGATGCACTTGCTACAAGTGTGTCTTAAAAGTGATCATTGTAGCAAAAGTATAGAATTGGATGTCTTCAAATTGGCTGCAGCTGAATCCGACAAGGATGTGACATATGGGGATGGGCACATATAAGGAACAGTCAAATAGAATCGATAGTTCATCTTTCACAGCCTGGGTGGGCTTCTGGTTGGAGAACTATTGATGGCAGACCATATGAACCACCTTTGCAGATTTTGCTTCTACCATTTGTGCAAGATATATGTGTATATTCGTTTATTACAAATCACCGAAGGATGACACACCGCATCACAGCTTACAACAGTCTAAAGCGATGATAGTAATAATGATAATAATAAATAATAAAGTATATATCCCCAATGCTATAACACAGACATGTATGATCTAGCGAGATTTAAGAATTAGTCAGATGGATTGAGGATGCTTCTATATAAAAGGCGGGGGATGAAATTCTTGTCATCTTTGGGTGGAAGAGAATATTCATGTGCATGATATGTGTTGTACGTCATAATCTCTCGTTGAGTGCTGCATGCGTTCGTCATGACTTGTCTAAATTATTGCAATTCTGTCCTTGCTGACTTGCCTAAGTTCCAGTTGTGCCAGATCCAGTCCATCTTTAACTTTGCTCTTTAAATGATAACCAACTAGCTGAAATATTCACATATGATGTTATATTCAAGAAATTCTACACTGGCTTCCTGTTGCCTAGCGCATGCATTGAAGATCATGCTGATATGTGCTTCAGTTGTCAGCACTGCCCTGGGATACATTAGGGAGCTCTGTTCCAGGAAAGCCCATCTTGCCTTCTCTTGTATGGACTTGATTACAATCGCCTGTTGTTGCCTTTGACTTTATGCAGGAATGAATTTAGAAACTATCTTACAACACACTTGTTTAGATCAGTGCTTTTGTTCTATGAGGTGTGTTTATACATGCATACAACATACATGTATATACAAATGTATACATGTACACATCATACACTTGCATCATCATCGTGACTCCAAACATTTGGTGGCGATGCTTGCCAGCACCCCTGAGTTTTCTTAGAGGTGCTATATAAATAAGCAATTACAATTACCTGAAATGTATACTGGAAACAGCTTTTATACACTAAGAATCCACTAGTCCAACTTCAGAGTTGGACATGTGGATTTATTTTACCTGTTTTGATGTTATTTTCTAGACCAAAGTGGTCATTCTAGGCCAGGATCCTTACCATGGAGTGAACCAAGCACATGGTAAGCACTGGGTGAATATTGCAAAGATTATAAGGCTTAGTAAATTAGGATGGTTGGTTTTACTGTTCGCCAAGCTAACAACCTATCAGAAATTTATATGACTGCATATAACCTGGTTTATGTCACCTGTTGCAAATTACTTGGGTAGTTACCATATAAATGTAATTGATGAATCTGTACATTTATAGTACATGAATGCTTCTATAAACAGGAAGCGCGAATTGAGTATATTTTTGAATGTATACACAGTTACACACGTAAACACAGTTCATAGTATAGTTACTTATGTATGCATTTATTTTTCCATGAGACTTTGTAATATAGATGGGCATAATATTATGCAGACGTAGATTGCCACGAGTGAAAATTGCCATATGACATCAGGGTATTTGCTGTATGCATGTAAACAAAGAAATACGTAGTTGTAGTCTGTGACTTAGCCATGTTTTCTTCTGGATTAAAAATCTTCCAGATACAAGCGATGTTGGTTTCACACCAGCATTCCTTGTTCATCTTTCTCTTCTACTCTAATGTAGATGCTTATTCTTTCTCTTTTGTAATTTACAGTTTCTGTAGTCTATTTACATTTTGTGTTCTTTGTATTGTAGTGTAATGTACATTTTTGTAAACTGTTCTTCCTGGGGGCGTTTTGCTCTGCCATGTTGCCAACGTGAAGGAGTTCACATATGTCTAATGCAGTAATTGTTAATCTTTGTAGGTCTTTGTTTTAGTGTGAAAAAAGGCATCGTCCCACCACCAAGGTTGGTTCTTACATTGTCTAAATTTGACCACATCCATAATACATCAGATGACCCTCATTTCTCCAGTTACTTGAATCCTGAGTTAAGCATTCAGAAACAATGTCGTGAACAAGTCTTTTCATTCTACCGAGTTAGAGCATTTTAGTGTAACATAACATCTGTCATTGGCAGACACAGTTGCCATATGCTATTTATAGAAAAAATTAAAATTTTTCTGGTAGTCATTTACTAGATGTGCTAGGCATTGCATCTGTCTGGCCTCAGTGATATGCACAGCTAATGACTGCACTTGAAAGAGTACTTGATAAACACTACTGGGTGCTCAATGTGCTGGTATGCCTATAGGACTTGACTGACTGCCTGTTAATAATGTTGTAGTCTGGAGAATATGTACAAAGAACTATCATCTGACATCAATGGTTTTGTCCATCCTAAGCATGGCTGTTTGTCCGGTTGGGCAGAGCAAGGTAAGACTAACTTGGTCATCTGGGGCCACGTGTATGAACAGGTCGCAACCTAGTCGGTCGTAAACCGCTTAGTCCGGACCAGCTAGGCTGAGACTACGGGCCACCGACAAGTCGTGTGCATGGACTTGGACCAACGCTGGGTCTAGCTAGTTGGAGACCAGAATGGGCGTGGTCAAACTGTGGTAAAACCCAGCGTTAATAGTTATATGCGATTACAGAAGGTCGCGCATGCGCAAATGTATTCATAGGCTTTCACGCCCGTTCTCAATGACGTGTTTGGGTCTGATTTCCAACAACATTTTAATTGATCAACCAAGTTCCATCTTACATTATCTAATGGGCATCCCTAATTAAGCGGGGAATTGGTCCCTTTATTGCATATTGTGTTTTTGCCTGGATTTACCATGCCTATTTGTTACATTTAAGGGCACAGACAGCTTCTTGGCTAGTCAGAGCCTTACGCGGCGCGTAGATTCCACATACTCGGCCAATTCGTCACAAATTATTAACAATTCGTGATGACGAAAGCGAAAAGCATCGTAAAGTTCATTGTCCCAGAACAAGTCGAGTGGATTTCGGCGATCTCTGTTTACGGATTGCCGAAATACACTGGAAATCCACTTTCTTTTGCGTCTTAAACTTCTCTAAAACGACGAACAACATAGCCGCCGCCATCTTCCTGCTTGCGGTAGGCTGGACTAGTGAATGTACGCCTGGCTGTCCGATGGCCTAGCCTTGGTCTGGACTAAGGTCAGTAGGCCGGCGACGTGCACGCCGATCTTATCCGCTAGTCGGGCTTAGAGCCAAAACTAGTCCGGACTAGGACTTGCGACCATCCCATACACGCGGCCCCTGCTTTCATGGTTAAGACTAGTTTAGTCCAGAATTGCGAATTACAATAGATTTGATGACAGATATGCACAGAATTTATACTTTAAATTTAAAGCGGAAACTAGCAGAGGTTCCCAGCAGCTAGGTACGTTACAGGCTGAAATATGTCTGTTGTCTGTTAGGTGATAAAATGTGTGAGCTGAGGCTCGGCATTGTGTTATCAAGTGTCCAGATGTCAAAGGTGTTGACCAGTTTATTTTCTCAAGTGCCTCGAATGGAGCAAACTTGTTTTTTTTGCAAGTGAACTATCATTGTGGAATAGTTGTTAAAACAACTTTAGTATACTGGGAATATACAAAAAACTTGATACATAGCTTGATGGGTAAAGCTTCATTTTAGTAAATGGTGCGATGTGGATGGTTTATATTGCAAAAGTAATTAGCTATTCAAATTTAACTGTATATGTGAAAATTGAATACAAGTATATGTGAATGTAAATCCACATTACTTAGTTTCTTCAGGTTCCAGTGAGTCTTTGATCTGTTAACCCTGATGCTACGAGTATGTACTATAGAAGAGTCTTAAGCGAGTTGTTTTTAAACAGGTGTCCTGTTGTTAAACGCTGTGCTGACCGTGAGAGCTCACAATGCCAATTCTCACAAGGACCGTGGTTGGGAGAAATTCACAGATGCAGTCATCTCACACCTAAACAAGAACTTGCATGGAATTGTTTTCATCCTGTGGGGCTCCTATGCGCAGAAGAAAGGATCTCAGATAGACAAGGTAAACTCCTAAATAACATTTTGCCCAGTATTCTTTGTTACCCTGGATGTATTTATTAACACGTGCATAAATGCATGTTATGTTTTTGCATATTATGTGCTGGTATGTTAATTTGTGTCACTTTTCCTTTGCCAAAGCAGGCTGGGAGCTCTATGGTGTTTTCAGTTCTCAAGACTATGTAGTAACATCATATTAATTGAATAACTGCACAATATGTTTTGTGACAATATGATAAACAGTGCAAAGACATGAAAAATAGAACAAATTAATGTTACTGAAGCACTGCTCTGTTAAACTAAAGCCTGTTGAACTATCAGCCTCAAGGAAAGTTGCCTTCTTGCAATCAGGGTAGCTCTTTCGGTGTTCCTTGAGAACTTTTCTCTCAAGCAGCTTCTCAACCAACAAAATGTACCATTCTTCACTCCTGTATTACTGGAAGTTGTATTAAAACTGATACCTTTGATTCAATCTTCGAGGTATTGTTTCAGTTACTGCTTCAATCATCGCATCTGCCATTCCTGACCAGTTCCAGAAAGCAACTTTACAGATATACAGAAAAAAATTCTCCGTGTAATTTTAGACCACCCTAAGGAGCACTTCTTAGAAGGTCATCTTGAGGAGGTTCTGTATAAGTTTACTTAATGAATGAAACAATGTATGGTAAAGATAAGATAACATTTGTAATAACTTCTTTATTACGTGCAAGTGGATTATCAATTTCATAATGAAGCAGATGCCAGACTCAAAGCAAAATCAATTTGGCATCATGCCAGATGCCAAGTACTCCTTCGACCCAGATATGTAAAAGTATAAAAGCCATTCGCTATTTGTTACTAATGCATTTATGTTACATGGGTAACCCTACTTAGTGGGCATATAGCCCTTTTGGGTTACCATTTGTCGCCAAAACTTCCCTGCCTTTTTTTGTACACTGATTTTTGTTGTTTTGTTTTTTTGGTTGCAATAAATCCTTGATTGATTGATTGATTGATTGATTGATTGATTGATTGATTGATACTAGGTAGGTACACTGTAGTAGTTAAACGTTATTTTCATTGGATTCGCAAATATGTTGACTTGTGGTTAGTATAAATATGTGAATGGCAATTACAAGTAGTTTTTTTCAAATTGTGTTTAACAGAAAAAGCATCACGTTCTTCAAGGCATTCATCCATCTCCTTTGTCTGCTCATCGAGGTTTCTTTGGCTGTAAGCACTTTTCCCGCTGCAATGAACTACTTGAACAAGAGGGAAAGACACCCATAAACTGGGCCCATCTGCCTTAAAGTATTCGTGGACTTTCTTTTGTACAGAACATTTTGGCTTGATTTGCCAGTGTGTTTAGTTTCCGTAATCATCTTTCTTCCTATTAAAAATACCCTGCATTGTGGGTTTTTTGCGTAGTAGCTGTGTTTTGGACATGTAACAGTTTTTAAATTTGATCTCTAATTTCTGTAGGTTATGCTTTTATATTTGCGCATCAGTTCAACGTTTTATGTAGATATCATAATCTCCATTCTGTAACATTGTATAAGATTAACCATTCTGAAATAACTGTTTGGTTTAAATTGAGTAATTGTAATTGAATCTCTGTTTTCATGAAGCTAACTTAGTTGAGTTAACCATCATTGAAATAACTAACATTCCTGCTGCCTATTCTGACAAATTTCTTTTGATTCTTCTTAAAGTCCCAAGTACCTTGTGTTTACACAATTGCCATTGAGTCCTGGGCCGGAAGCCTGGTGCCACAGCATTTATACCATTGCGCGTACTTTCGGAGAATGGACCTGCCTGGTTCTTGCTTTTGTCATCTCAAGAAAATAAATACGGCAACAGTATTTTTCGTTGTAAAAATGTTTCATTAAATGTTTCATTAAAGTGTTGTTATGTCATGAAAGTTGATTTGATTCTTAATGGTGTCTTCATATACCAAATGCAAATGAAAGCACAGTACTGTGTACAATATTTGTCAAAGACATTTTTTCTTTGTCGGGAGAAGTATGTTTTAGAAGATTGTGTATATAGAGGCTTTGATTTTTCTTATCTGTTTATAATTCAGGAACTTCTTATACGATTAAAGAAACGTGGGAGATTGCATGTGAATGGACCAATTTACGAATAAGGAATCTCCAGAAGCATACACGGCTTTATTAATCATTATATATATATATATATAAATCAGGATATATATATATATATATATATATATATATATGTAAAAAAAACTGTATATAGTTACAGGAATTACATGTACACGCAATTCCATAATCCGAATACACTGTATTGCTTATTTAAACATGTTCCCGTACATATTGTACATACATGTAAGTGTATTTTGAAATGTCTTGCCCAACCTCGGCAAAAGAGAACAGTAGAGCAGAGAAGCAGAGGCATAACTTTGGTGGGTACCAATTTCTTCTCCACTTTCGCTTTTCACATGGAGACCATTTGAACATATCCTGTCAGTATTTTCATTAATTTTTGTGTAAATAAAAACACCATCTTTTTAATTGCATTAATAATAAAATATTGATTGGCATTGTTTAAAAAGTGGGGGTACGGTACCCCAGTCCAAAAAGTGAGAGGTACGGGTACCCCTCGTAACCCCCCCCCCCCCACAAATTACGCCTATGCAGATAAGAAAGCGGTGGACAAGTCTTGAGAAGAGACCGCAACTCAGAAGGAAGCCCATTCGAAATTGTGGGTCCCATCACGGAGAAAACGCACTGTTGCATAGTAGGGGTGCGTGCGAAAGGAACAGAATTCTTCCCTTACTTGTAAAACTAAGATATACGCGTAATTCACGTAAAATGGGCACATTGGCATTTAACCCTTGCAGCTGTTCCACCACACTCTTTAACACACAATAATATATGCGACAATTCCTTCCTCCAATGCCTAGAATGTTTTGTTTGGCTCAGGGATGTTCCTAGTACTTCCAACGTAAACACGGATCTTAAATATTTATTGAGTGTTTCAGCAGATACCACACTATACACAAAGACTTCAAAACATTAGACGGGCATTTACATCACCAACGTCGATGTGTAAGAGATTCTTGAGATAAGACGTTCATAATATGCGAGGAATATGGAGCGCTTAAGGTCGTTTCTAACGCCACGCGCTGATTGGATGTGCATTAGCGGCGTTTAAATGCGGGGCCGGGACCGTTTCTTATGAGGCGTGGTGTATCTTAAAGTGCTCCACAGATAGCATTGTAATGGCCGACAGCCAATGAGGCCGCGCAAGAGAAGCAGAAATAGCGCTAACTCAACAGCTACTCCTCAACAGCTACTCTCCCCTCCCGTATCTGAGAGTATCGGAAATTGTAGTCTGTTTATAAGACGGCGAGTGTGCCACCACCTTGCGGTTTGTCTGCGTATGTCTATGTATGTGTGCCTAGTCTTCCATCTATAAACATTTGATGAAAGCTGAGAGAGTGTATGAAACCCAAAGAACTTTTGATGCTATAAATTAAACCGCTTTGCTTTAGTGTCTCTCAGTGGATCTGTCTGTATTTCTGTCTGTGTGCTGTATGTCTGTGTGCGTGCGTGCGTGCGTGCGTGCGTGCGTGCGTGCGTGCGTGCGTGCGTGCGTGCGTGCGTGCGTGCGTGTGTGTGTGTGTGTGTGTGTGTGTGTGTGTGTGTGTGTGTGTGTGTGTGTGTGTGTGTGTGTGTGTGCAGGTCCTTATGACTTTGTCTCGGTTATCCGCATAGGTGCAGGTTTAAGACTCCATCTTCCGGCGGCAGAAGCAGCCTCTGCTTCTTCTCCACCTGCTGCAGCAACTGCCACGCAGGAAAGATAGATGATGGAGCAGTGGTGGCGGTGTTCTGGTCCTGTCCGACTGTATCCGATTACGAGGAGCCTCGTGCAGTTCTCGGAGCAGTCTATTCTCAGCCAGCGGTAGCACTCCATCTCTGTCCGTCTGCCTGTGTGTCTGTGCAACCGGATGCCTATGTCTCGTCCCTATGGGGTGTCTCCTCGTGCACCGGCCGTTGACACAGTCACCGTGTGGTGATTCGTGAGAATTCGTTTTCGTCTTCAAATAAATCCGTTAAAATTCTTAGATTCGATCGATCTGTGTGTCGAAAACCTGTCAGCGATCATGAGCGATCCATTCGACTGACAACAGGTGGATCTCTAGCCAGTGCCCGTCCTCTCTCCGGGTCAAGTCAACAGCAGACGGAGAAATAGGGAAGCAGTTCACTGAGATACATTAGTTGGATAATTGAGATCGTTATAGTTTTCGCTGTGCCTTGTTCGCAAACTTCGACATGGCAGCTGGAGCAACAAATTCAGTCGATAAGGTAATTATTTTGGGCTTTCATTTAATGCCTGCTTAATTTCGTAGGCCCGTATGCCAGAATGGTTTTTATTCGTATACAGCTTCATAGTCTTTCGACCTGCTTATATTCTCATCTGACCTGCTTACCTAGAAGAAGAAAAGCAGTCCCATAAGCTACCATGAGAGGTAGGTATAGGTATGATGTTCACGACTTCATTTTCTAGTCCTCTTCCTCGACGTCACTGAAAGCGTGCGTTCAGTGTACTGAGTTGGCTAAGGGTCGCAAGTGGAGTCGAAATCTTGAAACAAAATTCGTTCCTGGCCGGGATTTGAGCCCGCGACCAGGCCGACCTCTCGGTGGACAGTCCAGCACGCTAACCACTACACTATACCGTGCGGTGCTCCCCAGCAGGTTACTTAGCCTTAGGCTAATAATTCTGCCTGACTGAATGACTCCATGGCGCATGCAGGCCTGCATGTGGACTTACTTGTTCTTTTAAGCAAGTATACCATTTGAAAGTTCGCCAGTCCTAAAGAAGACAGACAGACAGACAGACAGACAGACATGCAGTCAGACGTAACAAACAGAGCAGTGACGTAACAAACAGAAGGAGTGAAAGTAGCTAAGGAAGAGAGAGAGAGAAAAAGAGAGAGAGAGAAAAGAGAGAGAGAGAGAGAGAGAGAGAGAGAGAGAGAGAGAGAGAGAGAGAGAGAGAGAGAGAGAGAGAGAGAGAGAGAGAGAGAGAGAGAGAGAGAGAAGTGGCGTAACAAGAGAAAGCGGGTGACAAAGCGAAAGAGCAGTGACGTAACAAACAGAAGGAGTGAAAGTGGGTGACAAAGAGAGAAAGCAGTGACGCTACAAACAGAAGGATAGACAGCAGGTGCCGGAGAGAGAGAGACAGACAGACAGACAGAAACAGAGAAAGAGAGAGAGAGAGCATGTGACGTAGCAAACACAGAGAAAGACAACAGACAGGTTTCGAACAGGGCAGGCAAAGGCAACGACGAGTTTGTCTGTGTATGCAGAGGGACAAATAGTCTGTGTGCTTTCCTCTCTGTAGCCTACTTACTCGTCTGTCGTCTTGTTTACACATCCGCTTACCTTCGTTGCCTGTCTGTAGATCTGTCGACTAAGTGCCAGTGAATAAACTGCATGGTTCCAGCGACTCTGCTTTTGGGCGCTGTAAAAATCTCGACATTACGATTACGATCTATAGGTCTACATAATTACGTCATGGCCTCTACCTGCGTCCTTCCGCCTGCGTCCTTGTGCATCTTACTTCTGCCTGCGTCCTTCTATCTTAATGCCTACGTGTAGAAATTTTCCTTCATGCTAAACAATTGGTAGAAATTTTTCGTTCATGCTAAACAACTGGAATACTCTTTCCCACATGTAGAACGTTCTGTGACCACCATCTGGAATATACCAGTGTAACAACAAATCCTATTGTCTTTTAGCGTGATTACCCGTCTTTCTGCCTGTACATAGGGGCCTATATAAGTGTGCATGCCTGTGTGTATGCCTACCTCTGCATCCACCGCTCCTAGTATACCCAGTGGCGTGACTTCAGAAGTCAGACCTCTACGCAGATAACTTAAATGGACCCTCTGGAGTCTGCAGGTTGCATTTTATCAGTGTCTGATAGGCCTCCTCTTTTTCAGATTCCGACACGCGCCACCCGCAGTTGCTCTGTTTTGTGTCCATATTTAGGCTACGCTTCTGATTATACCTAACTATATATACCTGCTTTGATGATGTTTTTAAGAGAGTCTCTATTTAGTGCCAACTTTCTTTCGGAAGTCGGCATATAATTATATATATATATATATATATATATATATATATATATATATATATATATATATATATATATATATATATATATATATATATATATAACCCTTCCTATGCTGAACATTGTCGACTATAGCTGATACCCGTCTCTTCTTAGCCATAATTGAAGCTTTAATGGTCATGTCCTTCGTGGTCTATTGCCTCAAATTTAACAGGATATTTGTTGCGCCCCAGAGGCCATAATCTTACCTTACCCCATTCTGATAATCTGATTAGAAAAAGCTTTATTATTAGGATGCTTTTCGATGTTGTTTAATTAGTAAAACTGCTGCCCATTTTAGATAATAGTTATAGTTTAAAATTTCTCTATTATTGCACCTTTACGTTTAAAGCCAAGTTAAGAAACCGTGGAGTGTTAATTTGAGCAAATCTGTCTCAGAATGATGCTGCAGTGTGGTGTATGCGACGTGTTGTCTTACAGAAAAGCGTTCATCATCTGCCAGACAAGCTGCTGCTGGAGATATTTGCTTACCTGAAGCTGCATGACCTGTGTCGTCTGGCTCAGGTCTGCAAGAAGTGGCGCCTCTTGGCCTACGACAGTCGCCTCTGGACTCGCGTCTCCCTGCGACCGGACTTCTCTGGACTCTACGTCAACAACGTCGACTCCCTGATCGGACTGATCAGTGTTCGATTCGGAAATACTCTTCGATACATCGAACTGTCGGCTGAACTCATCACTCCAATCGTCCTACACGAGTTGGCCAACAAGTGAGTAAATCTACGTATTAGGCTGAAATCCATGATACCTCTCAAATAAGTCTGAGGCATCATATGTTTGGCGCACGCCAAAGACTGCGCTCTTTCCATTCTCATTCCAGCGTTGATCTTGCTTGCACCGTTGTTCCGCCATAAAAGAAACTGCCAAAACTCTTGGGGGTGACTCTGGATAGTAGTAGGCCCTAGAGCCATGCGCCGACGTCTTAGTGTCGGCGGCGGCGCGCCGGTCATTTTAGGTCGGCGGCGGCGGCGCGCCGACGAACAAACATCGGCGGCGGCGGCGTCCACAAAATGTCGGCGTCGGCGCGGCGCGGCGCGGCGTGCCCTAGTCAGAAACATGAGTTACCATGGGCATGCAGGAATTTTTCCGGAAGGGCAAAAAGTTTCTAAAGGGGAAACATTTTTCCAGGGGGTAAAATTACGTTTTTGCATGGAAAATCTATTCACATATCCATGGGGCAAATCCCCCCTCCCCTCCTCCGGACGCCCATGTGAGTCACTATGAGAGTCGAACAGCCGTTGGTCCTGTGACCAGTCAAAGGGCCAAGTTCTCTAAAGTCACTCCATCACACTGGATCTCAACTACATATAAAGGGACTGAAAGAGAAGACACCTTCAGACATTTGCCTTACAAATATGAACATCCTTAATTACACTGCACATCTGTATAGGTATTGGCAAATTGTAATCTGATGAAGCAACATGCATTTGCATATTGCATGAATACACTTGCATATGCACTGATACAGTTTAGGCCTACACACCAAGTCAAATGGCAGATGCTGGATAACAGCATCCACCCACTGGCTCCCAGTAAGAGAGGCTGCTGAAGCCATGAAGTGAAATGTAAATATATACGTTTTCCTATGGTAATACACTGGCCGAGTGGCCTCACTCCTGTTAATTTTTCAATAAATTTACCAGGTGGTCTGCTGCCCGTTTGAATTGATGCCACGCCATTTAAAGTTTCCACATATAGACCATTGTTTGTATCAGACTAAACTGAAAAAGACCATTCTTGATACTATACGTACTAAGTCAAAACCTGTGTCAACTGATACTGTTAACCTGAATAGATTCCAGCCAAAAGCATTAATCAATTATACCTTCCGTTCTGTAGGAATTAGTTAAATGGCATACCTTGATATTAATAGCACTTATAAACTCCTAACTTTACAACATTAAGCCAAAAATTTACACCAGACATCAAAGACAACAATCAGTTATAGAAGCTATTCAACATGAAGGTAACGAATGAGGGAATACTGTAGTAGATGTGCATTACGGGGTTTGGCGCAGCACCTCACTATTCTATCAAATTTGTCAGGGGATGGTCTCCACCCCCACATTTTTTTTGCCCCCATTTAGTGTACGAATTGCGCCACCAAAAAACCTGCCAGCCAAAACAAAAAAAAAGGATCGTGGATTGCATTAACACATCAAACCGTAAAAGTGTCGTTTGCTGCCGGCCGAGACCCTCCCACGAGGCCGGCCCAAACCGGGTCATTTTTTCAATTTAAATAAAAGAATCTGTTGCGGTATACATAAAAACATAATGTTAGGGCAAAACTTTTGCAAATGGCTTATGATAGGCAAACAAAATCTCTGCCCTCGTCGATGCATTGGGGAGTATTGTTTCAAACATTTAGCACAGCTGCGAAATGGCTACGAGACAAGACCATGCGCCAAATGTGGAAGGGGAATCAAAAACCACTTAGGTGAGTGTATACGTTGTGATTATTACGTCATAAAATCAAGAGTTCGACGCTGCGGACTAACCCGTGAATTCGAGAAAGAATGGAAAAGACTAGCGAACATAGTAGTAGAGTAAAATATTCTCTATTAAAGAAAGGATTCCGTTATTGTATTGAGATAATACAGATGAGCAAGCGACAATCGAATATCTAGTAAACAAAATTTCATTTTAAACAAACGATTCTGTTATTGTATTAAGAAAAAGTTTGCCATAGTAATATAAAATAATTTATAATTATGGCATTGTCTGCGAATGAAAAAATTGAACAATTGCTGGGTGAGTTTACTGGTCCCCCAGCTCTTCGAGCTGTTCTACAGAATATCTTAGACGAACCTATCCCAGATGCAGTCAAAAGGCGCTTACTACAGCCACTGCTTCCAAGGCCAATTCCTCCAGTGCGCAAGCATAGAGGGGCAAAACGTAAAGCCCTTCTGGCAGAATTCGACCCTCTCCTAAATAAGAAGGATAGAGGTGGACCACCACCCTTTCTAGTACACAGAGAGCTAGCCAATCAGCATCTGAGAGACTTCCGTGCAGAAGTACCTCTTAACCACAGGTTGGAGGGAGATGCGTTGGCTTTCTTGAGTGCAATGGAGCACAACATTGAGTCGCAGCTAAACGAAGAGCTCTTGAAAAATGGTGGTTTGAAATACTCGCAAGTGTTGACTGTTGATTTGGAAAAGTTGGCACCGACCGTCGACATGTTGTACGATGGAAACGCGACCCCGGGTACTATTACCAACACGGCCTACTTTCGAAGCAAAGCAGAACCAATTACCAATGCGGGTAAAATCCAAGGGGCTGTTCGGAAGGCCAAGGCCGAAGTACTAAAACTCCTCGAGGAGTATACCAATGAGGGATCGGGGTGGAGGGTGAGACGGGTCGTGGCGCTAGACCTCAGTCTTGCAAGATATAAGCCTTTCCGAGGTAAGAGCTACTTTCCCACACCAAAGTATATACCCCCTCGTACGGTTATTAATGTAAAGAATAAAGATAACCGATGCTTCGAGTGGGCCATACTAAGCGCAATGTATCCAGTAGAAAAGGACCCTCAACGCCCTACTAAGTATCGTACACACCTCCTCGAGCTAAACTTCGACGGTATGGAATTTCCAGTGAAGGTCACTGATATTGGTAAGTTCGAACGTCAGAACCCAAATATAAGCGTCTCAGTCTTCGGGTGGGATAAAGCTTTGTATCCAATTTATGTCTCAAAGCAGAACAATAGAGACTATAATATCGATCTTCTACTGTTAGTCAGTGGTGAGAATTACCACTACGTCTGGATTAAAGACCTTGGTCGAATTCTTAATCAAAACAGCAAAGACAAAAACAAGAAACACCCATGTCGTCGCTGCCTACACATATTCTGTAGACAAGACTTACTGGATGCCCATACCAAAGATTGTCAGGGCATCAGTGAGAAGCCTCAGCGGATTGAGATGCCAAAAGAGGATGAAAATATCCTCAAATTCCAGAATCACCACAAACAGATGCAAACCCCATATATCATATACGCAGACTTTGAGGCGTTGAACGTGCCAATCGAAGGTGCAGTCATGAACCCCAGCGAGAGCAACACCAGACAGATAGCTGAGCAGAAACCGTGTAGCTTCTGTTATATAGTGGTTCGATACGATGGCCGCACCAAGAAGCCGGTGCTATATCGTGGAGAGAACGCCGTTCAACAATTCCTACAACGAATACAAGGCGAGCTAGCCTCTATCAAACAAAGGCTGGCCACCCCAGCTAAGATGGTTATGTCAGCGGCCGATCGCCAATCATTCCGCGAGGCTATCGATTGTCACATCTGCGGAAATGCTCTCGAAGCGGATAGAGTTCGTGACCACTGCCACATTACCGGTACGTACCGAGGTGCCGCTCACAACGCCTGCAACCTCAAACTTAGAATATATCCAGATAAGTGTAAGGTACCAGTGGTCTTCCACAATCTGCGAGGCTACGACAGCCATCTCATCATGCAAGCGATCGGAGGCTGTGAGGCCGCACAGAATGAGGAAACTGAAATTAACTGTATCCCAAACAATATGGAGAAATACATGACATTTAACATTGGGCAACTACAGTTCATTGATAGTCTCCAGTTTCTAAACAGCTCGTTGGATAAATTATCAGGAAACCTGTCGCTAGAGGATCTGAAAGTCACAACGGCATATATAAAGGAAAATTTCGTTCACAATGATAACACAAAACTAGATCTGTTGAGACGAAAGGGCGTATATTGTTACGAGCACATTGACGATTACCACCGCTTCGAAGAAGACCGACTTCCACCCAAAGAAGCGTTCTACAGCAGGCTGTCACGAGAGAACATTTCTAATGAGGATTATCAACACGCCCAAAGAGTATGGAATGAATTCGACTGTAAAACTCTGGGCGACTATCACGACCTGTATCTCCGCACGGATGTACTTCTACTCGCAGATGTCTTCGAGACCTTCAGATCCACTTCGATGAAGCACTACAGTCTGGACCCGGCTAACTACTTCAGCCTACCAGGAATGGCTTGGGACGCTTTGTTGAAAAAGACGAAGATCGAACTCGAACTTTTAACCGATATAGACATGCATTTGTTCGTAGAGAAAGGCCTAAGAGGCGGAATTTCGATGGTATCTAAGCGCTTCGCAAAAGCCAACAACCCGCAATGCCCCGACTACGATACCACGAAGCCAGACAACTGGATCATGTACCTCGACGCGAATAATCTTTACGGTTGGGCGATGCAACAGCCATTGCCAGTTGGAGGATTTAGCTGGGAAAGTCCTACTCTCGACGAAGTGTTGGAAACTCCAGATGACGCGCCTGAAGGCTTCCTACTTGAAGTCGATCTCGGGTACCCGGAGCACCTCCACGAATCACATAGCGACTATCCCTTAGCACCGGAGACCCTGACAGTCCAAGAGGAGTGGTTGAGTGACTATCAGAATGTGCTTATGAACGAGTTGGGAGGCAAGTTCACAAAGCATGTGAAGTTAGTACCAAGCCTACGACCTAAGGAGCGGTATGTGGTCCATTATAGAAATCTCAAACTCTACCACTCGTTAGGGCTACGAGTTTCTAAAATTCATCGTGTCATTAAGTTTAGACAGGAGGCATGGATGGCTCCATACATCGAGATGAATACGAAATTGAGAGCGAAGGCAACGTCGGAGTTTGAGAAGGATTTCTTCAAACTGGCTAATAATGCGGTCTTTGGAAAGACCATGGAAAATCTTAGAAAAAGAATCAGAGTTAACCTGGTACCGACCTCAAAAGTTGACAAACTTCGTAAACTAATTGCTGACCCGGCCTACATATCACACAAAATCTTCAACGACCAACTCGCCGCGATTCACAGTTTGAAGAGCAAGCTCAAGTTAAACAGACCTGTATATGTTGGTCAGGCTGTCCTCGACCTCAGCAAGCACCTCATGTACGACTTCTGGTACAACGATGTGAAAAACGAGTACGGAGAAAAAGCCCAGTTGCTATATACAGACACAGATAGCCTCTTATTTCAGGTGGAAACTCCGAACGCTTACGCCGATATGTGGAATAAAAAACACTTATACGACTTTAGTGAGTTTCCAAAAGACAGCCCATACTACGACGTCGAGAACAAGAAAGTCGTGGGCAAGTTCAAGGATGAATGTAACGGAGTTGCCATAGCCGAATTCGTGGGACTGCGTCCGAAGATGTACTCGATCTTAAAATCGGGTGGTTCAGAGATCAGGAAAGCTAAAGGCGTTCAGAGAGCAGTTGTGAAGAAGGATCTGCACCACGAGCTATACAAGAAGTGCCTGTTCGAACGAGAAGAGATGCGGCACACACAAGTCGTGATTCGAAGCCACGACCACCAGATCGGAGTGTACGAGCAGAATAAGATCAGCCTCTCTCCATTAGACACAAAAAAGTGGATAGAGGCCGATGGGATAACAACGCTGGCATACGGGCACTACAAAATCAACGACGGTTGAGTATTCTATCGGGGGGTAGCTCAGTGCCCATAGGCACCAGAAGCAGCTCCTCACGGACAAAACCGCGGCCAGGCCCATCAACTAGATGGTATAAAGCCGGTTGGTCAGCCTGCCGAACAACATCCAAAATAGCGTGGATGGTGAGCGACCAGTTAGGATCGGTGGCACGTTTGCTACCACCCTCAAGCTCGCCGGGAGCGTACAAATATCGGACGAGAACGTCGTGTCCGAGAATAGGCTCATCCATTCCCCACAAACGAGTTTTCATTTGTGAATGAGAGGGCTTCTGTATCACTTTAGCAGCTTTCATCGCTTCAACCGGCTTCATGTCGAGCAAGCGCGTCGGCTCATCGTTTAGTGCAGCTACAACTTCGGGCAATCGTCGAACCCATTCCACTGACCGTTCGGATGACCCCCTTGCATCCAGGAGCAATTCCTGAGCGTACTGGGCACCGAAAAGTCGCTCAGCTAGAGTACGGTTAAAGCGTTCAACGATGCCCTGTTGACGATGATTTCCGGCCTGTCCGCGTCTTACAAGAACGTCGTGCTTCGTCAGCAACGGTGTAAAATCACCCATAAATTCGCGGCCAGGGTCGACCTGAAGAAGTCGAGGCCAAGTCAATGGACCCCTCTTATAGATCCGGCTTAAAGCGGCGGCGACTTCGGTCGCACTTTTGTTGATCAACGGTTCAGCTTCTTTGTATCGTGAGGCAACATCGACAACAGTGAGAGCGTATTTATAAGTCTTTCGACCTACTTTATCGTGAGGTAAAAACAAGAGATCGGCTTGGTGTACGGCGTTTGGTTGATTTTCCTCGAACTTTGGACGCGGTATGCGGCGTGGAACGGGAAGATAAATCTGCCACACAGCTTGTTTCTTCAACCAATCACGAGCCTCCGCCTCGGAAACTTTGGCGGCAGAGGCTAGTTTCTTCACCGCAGCCTTACCTCTCCAGTAACCTCTAGGGCTGTAATAGACGGCTGAAAGGTGCTTAGACATTTCAGTTAAACTATATATAACAAACAGGTAAACACATACACAAATGATTTTCATTTGCGTTTTCATAAATGAAACTCATTTATGGCCCTTCGTTCTGACACCCATCCCTAGCCTCGACTTCGCTGACATAATGGCCGATACGAGCCGGGCATCTTTCTTTTCATAATCCGGAGTTTCATCGGTGAGTGCGATCTTAGACGCGGCTGCAGCGAGGATGTCATCTGCGTGGTTACGTCCTGCGGTATCTTTATGAACTGCATAAGCCACATCGTGGTGGAGGCACGCACGGTCGAGCTGATTAACGCCGTGATAGCGCTGTGACAGCCGTTTATCGAGTTTTGTGAATGGTCCACAGTAAGAGTACTTTCCTGTATTCTGAAAAGAACCTCCCGGATTATCTTCCGAAGACATACCGGATGGAAGGCTCATATGCATCTCAGGCAGAGGCAGAATATTAAGAGCGCTATTCAGTAGAGAACCTCCAGTCTTTCGCACTTTAGAAGGCAAAATTTGGCTCTTCTTTGCACCGCAGACGGCACAGGTTCCCTTCTTGGCTGGCCGACCGTTTCGTAACTCGACAATTGTTTCATTTGAAGTCTCAGTATGTTTCTTACATCGTAGGCAATACATTGTTTTCGTTGTATACAATCATAACTCGTTGTCTCTATATGGAAATAACAAATTTCGATCTCGAAGCCGACGATGGAAAAAAACACCACCATTGGCTGTTACCATCCAGCATACGGTGCATAATCTGTGGGCCTAGCGGATGTGGGAAAACAAACCTACTGCTTAACCTTCTGTTGAATAAAGGGTACCTACGTTATGACAGGCTGTACCTATACTCGAAATCTCTGGGACAGGAAAAATATCAGTTTCTCCGTGACTGGGCCACAGAACTCGAAAAATTTGCTGGAAAAGAAATTGCGAGTTTTCACTCTTCCTCCGATGAGATAATTCCAGTGGAATCTCTTGATAAAAACGTCAGGAGCCTATTAATCTTCGATGACGTCATGTTACAAAAACAGGGGCCGATCGAGAAGTACTTTTGTATGGGGCGTCATGGTGGAGCGAGCTGCTTCTACCTAACACAAAACTACTTTCACATTTCTAAACAAGCGATCCGTGACAATGCTAATCTTATTATCCTATTCAACCAAGACAGTAAGAATTTGCGAGCAATTCATGACACATTTGTGGCAGGTGACATGAATTTTGATGAATTTCGTAAGTTCTTTAGTCAGTGTATTGTCGAACCATATGGCTTCGCAGTCATAGATCTGACGTCCAAAGTTTTTGATGGTAAGTATCGAAGCGGGTTCGATCGCTTCTATAGACCTATGGCCAATTAAAAGGCGCAATATCGCAAATGAAATTCATTTGCGGCTAGATAAAAAACACCCTTAACTTCTTGCTTTTTGCTTGAAATCTTGCCTACGACTAAAAAATAAGACCCCTAGGTTTTTTGCTTTTTAAACAATCAAGATACATCTTTCCTATGGTTTTCAATGAGAAAAAAGGCGCTATATGAACCCTCCATTGTTAAAAAATTAGCTGTTGCTTTTCGCTTAAAACCCAACATTCATTTTTCCCATGACTAATAAAACACCTGTATCTTTTGCTTTTCGCTAAAATCTTCCCAACGGCTTACAATGAAGGCGCTATATAAATGTCTTAAGCCATTTTAGATAATAGTTTTTAAATGTATCTATTATTTTTGATGTAGGTTATTAGCCTGGTGATATTTAATTTTGTTTTAAATTTACACTCCTTTTTTCAATTATTATTACTTCTATGTTTTTATATTTGTCTATACTTCTTCATCGATCGGTTCGCATTTGGGTTTTCAATAAAAAATTAATAATAATGGCAGTTGCACAGTATAACTAATTATTTATACTGTGGTGATGGTTTAACGAGTTTCAAACAAAGACCTTTTTTCTGACCACATTTACAATTCTTTAATTTTATCAGAGAGATCTATGGCTAATTTAAAATGGCGCTATATAAATGTCTAATGGCAGTTGCACAGCATATAAGTAATTATTTATACTGTGGTGATGGCTTTAACGACTGTTTTAAAAACACACACATAGGCCTTTTTCTGACCACATTTTATAGTTCTTTATTTTATCAGACAGGCCTATCTCTAATGGGAATGGCGCTATATAAATGTCAAATGGCAGTTGCACAGTTTAAGTAATTATTTATACTGTGGTGATGTCGCTGAATAAACTAATTAACAATGATAGTTTCTAACAAAAAGGCGCTAAAGCAACCCGTTTGCGTTCATTCATATCAAGGCCTAATGCAACTAGCTTTCATTTTCGTTTCCAACGCAATGGGATTTTACGATACTGTGATCCTGAATGAATGGCAACTTTATAACTAATTGTTCTACAGAACATATACTACAGGCCTTCATTTATGTAATTCCATAAGCAAATTCCAAACATAAAATTAAACCGTTGAACTAAACTAAAAACCAATCAAGCGGTCAGAAAGATTCCGTTGAACGGTGCAAAGGTCATGGCCGCATACAGCCGAGGCCTACCTGGATATGTGGCTCTGTTCCGGAACTTTTCAAACACACACTGGACAATTGGATGGAAGGCTATAGGCACTAAAAGCTTATATAGCTTAACTAGCCTATTAACTGTAACTGTAACTGTACTGAGAGATTTATATAGAGGTCTATCTGATTCCGTAACATGGATTTGAATGCAATATAATGTGAACTTGAATATGTGGCTGGTATTTTATTTAACGGCGTTGACATATCAAAGATGATTGTGTCTGCCGTTGTGATGTACAATTTATATAGAGGCCTATCCCATTCTGTAGCATGGATCGAAGGAAGGCTTTCTACATGTAGGCCTACCTTTGAAGAAGAATTATAAGCTAATTTTGGTCTAAACTCACAAAGTTTTCACACGTTGTAATATGTTCCCATAAGTTCGCAGTGTTTGTCAATACCCGGTACTTGTTTATTCTGCTTATTAGACCTAATTGAAAATATTTCTAATAAGAGGCTTAGGTTTTTAAAACCGCAGCTTGTGTTGATAAAATTAATGCCATGTCTTCAGTCCAACTTCTAGTTTTAACGCGGTGAAACGCAAACTTCGGCTTTCCAACCACGTATAGATTTCTACAGATTTTCTAAGTTTCTTTCATTCATACAGCTAATTTGTTTGTTCCGCGAATGAAACGTAAATGAAGCTCATTTACGATCGCGTCAGCGTGTGTTTTCGTTTTTTATTCGCCGCTGCACAAACGAGTTTTCGTTTCTGAATGAAATTCATTCGCGTCCGCTCTGGCCAAATCTTGTCAGAGCAGATAATTTCCGTCAATGAACATCGTGGTGACCCAATTAAAAAAAACTGGTCAATGAAAACCTGGCTGACGGAAGTGGATGGTTAACGAGGCTCTACACTTGGATTGGTCAGAAATAGGCTACAGACGTGGATTGGTCAGAAGAACTATGCTACTGCCGTTGCAGAAGGCGTCTAAATTTAGAACTCAGAAAAACCCGAAAGTGAAAGTGGAAAATTAAACTACCCGATTGCACATTTAACATTTTCCTAAGCGCTTTAAAAAACCAACTGTGTTTTCATTACCGATTACGAAGTCAGCCAGATTTTTTGTCTGAACTTGTAATCGAAATTGAAGCAGAAATCGGCTTTGTTTGTAAGTGCGTAGAAAACTAAAATAGCCAAGTGTTATGCAAGCCAGCGAAGGACTCGTTTTTGTAGCAGATTCAGGAAAACAAACAAAAGGCTATCTTTTTAAAAACAAAAGCTCTCTGCATAAAAATCTGACAATTACTTAAAGAAACATTGTTTCTTACGTATAAAACGACATGTAAACGATATATACCGCTACTATATTATGAAATGCTATGAAAGATGGACGAAGGACTGGTTTTTGTTTGCAAGTCTGTAGAGGGTTAGGGTTAGGGTTAGCCAATGTTATAACAGCGAACGTGAGACTGCGTTTTTATACCAGATTCTGAATATAAAAAACAGAAGGCTATTGTTTTTTTCAACAAAAGATCTCTTCATTTTTTAAAATAACAATTACTTAAAGAAACGATGTAGCTAACATATAAACCATATAGTCGACATAAAACCACGATGTGGACCAAAGTTTCGTCTAAGCAGGAGCGAGACGCGTTAACTCAAGATTATTTAGCTCGGAGAGATCGATTGAGAGAACGCTTTGTGAATGAGAAATTAACTGATGCAAATCTTCTTTATGATACAACAAAACTTTTTAAACCCATTGCTACAGCCACGGCTGAATCACAAAAAGAAACTTCTAAGGATCTGCAGAAAGTTACCAGCGCTTTACAAAATTTGCCGGCGCAGATTGCAGAGTCAGCTAATTTTAACCCGATAGCAGCATTGCTATTGCTATATATGTTCGGTGATTCTGCAGTTTCTGCACCCCTTCCAGCGATTGCGGCACAACCCGCACAGGAAACATTGCTCCTTAATCCAAATAAATATCTGAATGTCGATGTAATCAGACGTCATGGTTTTACACCACCAAACGAACTTGACCTTGGCAACACGGTAGCTGTTAAACAGATTATTGAAGCCGTGAACCAGTACAACAGACACACACTGGGCAAAGAGAGAATGAAAGCTACTAAGCGTTCAGATGAGGAAAAGGTCGCCTCTCTGACTTTAGATATTAAAGCCCTAAAAGACTATAGAGAACGAATTCGATTTCTTTTGAAAGGCCATAATCTCACTAAGCAGGGGAAAGGTTTTGTTGTTCCATCCGTTCCTCTGAAATTACAAGATAATGCGTTGGGGGAGCTGTTCGTTGACCCCATTGCGTTGTCTGCTGGTAAACTAAGAGTGTTTAAAGGTGGGAACCTCGTGCTCGAAGCTCCTGCCGATGAGTCATTGTTCAGCCTGTTAATGAAACGCTTCGTTAAGACTAAGCAATATTCGCCTCAGGCAATTGAAACTTTCAAAAAGCTCGTACAGATGTCTGGTCTGCCTATTCATGGCCGGAAAAGTAAAAAGTTCCAGCTGATTCGAGGTGGCGCGGTGCAGTTCTACAACGACCCAAACGCTCTGGTAGAGAGGTTGCAGCTTTTGGTGGCCTCTAGGGCCGCGGGAAACACAGGTCTCGGCAACGAAATCTCCGCCATTCTTGACGAGTTACTGCGTTCCGGTGCGATCTCCAAAGAGCTGGCACTCGAATTGAATAGAAACATGCTCATAAAATAGAAAAACAAAATTCATGGCTCAGATGGAACGCTCGGAGAAACTGCTCGAGGAAATTCGAGACCTTTTGCGGCCTAAGGAAAATTTTAGTATAGTTGTTTCCTCAGATACTACAGGGTGGACCACAGCTTTCTCACCACCGCTGTACCTGGATCCTAAAAGACGCTTTGAGCTTGCTTTGGTCAATCTTGAAACTTATAATTCGATCCCGAACATTGGCAGCTCAAATAACAAGTTCGTCTACAGCGCCGACAATGGTGTGACGTGGAAGACGATCATTTTGCCCGACGGAAGCTACGAGATCGCACAGATTAATGATGAAATCGGCAGGCAGTTAGAAAAGCAAAATCCGCCGCCGCCAGGTGTTGCTCAACTCAGCTTTGATTCTCCTATTACTGTAGGAGCTAACGCATCTACCCTTCGCGCCTTCGTAAAGATAACGAAGGCCCGTTTTAAGGTAGATATGGCCGCATCTACCATCAGGCAAACGCTCGGTTTTAACCCTCAGACGCTTAGTCTTGGTTATAAAGAGGGAGAAAATCCAGTCGATATTCTCCGGGTGGACACAATCCTGGTAAATTGCGACATTATCTCTGGATCATATCGAAATGGTAGCCAGCTGCCAGTAATCTACAGTTTTTTCCCGGATGTGTCGCCCGGCTACAAGGTAATCGAGTCTCCGAAAAATCTAGTGTACCTACCAGTAGCACCGGCTGGCAACGTACAGGGCATTCGTGTGTGGCTGACCGACCAGAATGGTGAACAATTAAACCTCCGCGGTGAGACAGTAACTATAAGGTTTCACATCCGCAGTGCGTAGATTTTCACACTTAAATATTCTCATGTTTGTTCTTGGAATTAAAAAGCGGCGTCGTGTCGTGGGTGGTGGACTTTTCGACTGGATACCCAAAATCGCGGGTTTCCTTGGCCGTGCAGGCTCCTTCATTTCGGCGAATAGAGGCACAATCACAAACGTTGCCAAGGCGGTTGGTAATGTCGCGAAAGCCGGCGCCACAACAGCATCTGCCGTCAGGCAAATTGTTGATGCCGTAAAAGCGAGACGCGCTGCGGCCGGCGCAAAAGCACCAATAGCGGTACCCGGACCTTTGGAAAAGGCGCTCAGCGACAAGAGCATCGAATACTTAAAACAACTGGCTGTGAGTCCACCACCCGTTGTTCCGACAATGGCTGACATAAACAGCCGCATTGCTGGATCCGGTTTCAAGACTATAAAGCCGAGTCGTTGTGGTAGGGGTCTGTTTCTTGCAAAATGAAAAAAATTCCGACTAATTCACAAAACGCAAAAAAGTTTAACCTACCACATATGAAATTCATTTGTAACATGATTAATAATTGAAGCTTGAACTTTTTTACTTATAATAATGGCGGCATTTGACGTGCCGAGTGAAATGTTGGACATCGCTTCGGCGGTGCCCGATGACAATAGCATTGAATCGTTTGAATACCGCGAGTATGAATCGCAAAACCCTGCGGCTATTAATAACGGCCAGGCCATACAGATAGACATCCAGAACCAAGACATTTTCACGCAACCTTCCAAGAGCTACCTTCTTGTGGAGGGCAGGATTACATCAACTGGCGCGGCTTACATCGCAGACTCGTTGGTGTCATTCATCAACAATGCTATCCCGTACATGTTTTCTCAAATTCGATACCTGGCTAACAATACCGAGATAGAGAATGTCATGTCGCCTGGGCAAGCCACGACGATGAAAGGCATGCTGGTATACGGCGATGATTTTTCCAAAGGCGAAGGTTTAAACATGTGTTGGCAGAAGGACACGAGTGCGGCGGCGGCGGCCGCGAATATCGGCTTCGAGGCCCGTCGACTGATGATCATTGGAAAACCCGTCCCCATCGGCACATTTTCATTCATCGTTCCCTTAAGACATCTATTCGGTTTTTGCGATGATTATCATAAGGTGGTATACGGGATTAAACACTCCTTACTGCTGAGCCGGCAGGGGGACGCAGACGCGATCTTCAAGGAAGCCGCTGCGGCCAATGGCCAGATCATGCTGACTAAACTCTCCTGGTTCATGCCGCATATAATACCCGCTTTGGAGTATAAAAGCATGCTTATGAAGCAGATTGAAGCCAAGGTTAAGGTACCTGTGGCATTCCGCGCCATGCAATGCGACAACATTGCGGTGCCACGAGCGACGACTTTTTCCTGGCGTTTGAGCGTTAAGTCGGGCACGGAAAAGCCACGCTGGATTCTTGTTGCTTTTCAAACTGGAAAGAATGCACATCAAGGCCAGAATCCGGCACTGTTTGACCATGTGCAGGTTCGCAACATTTTCGCTATGCTCAACAGCGATCGCTACCCGGTTGTTGACATGAATCTCGACTTCACCAAGAGGACAACCTCTCGCGCATACAAGGCCCTACGTGACTTCAAGGAAGAATATTGCGGTATAGACGCGCGTGAATCGTCATGCCAACCGACACCAATCGAATTTGTAGATTTGTTTCCGATCTTCGTTCTGGACGTGCGCAGGCAATCTGAACGACTTAAAACCTCTGTACAGGACATACAAATCAAGGTGGACTTTAACGAAGGGGTACCAAATAATACGACAGCATATGCCGTCCTGATCAGCGACCGACTCCTGAATTTTGAATCGGATGGCAGCAAATTCAACGTCGTCTACTAGAAATCGGGTTTTCACATTTAGATACAAGGCCCTCTTTTAGATATATTTTTTGCAAAAATGAAAACTGAATACGTTGCGTTCGGCCTTTCACTGACCGAAGGGCAAAAGCAAACATTGGCTAAAGCTGCGCGTGCCGGCACTGGCGCCACGATCCGGCTCACTCATGGCCAGCTTCGCGGAGACGACAAGCTCGCGCTGACAAAAGTTCAAGCCGCCCGAATCGTGAAGAAGATTTCGGAAGGCGTTGGCATGGAGCTGAGATTCACCAAAACGCAATTGAAAAAGATGACTAAAATGGGTGGATTTCTTCCACTACTGGCTCTCCTCCCGCTGCTTTTTGGTGGGTTATCCGCGGCGGGTGCCGTGGCTGGTGGGACCGCTGGGGTAGTAAAGGCTGTGCAGAGCAAACAGGCCAGCGACGCTGCACTGGCGGAGGCGGCGCGTCACAATCGCGAACTCGAGGCCCAGGTCCGCGGGACTGGTTTATATCTCGGGCGTGAGACTCGTGGTGGTTGTTGCCCAATGTGTAAAGGATCGGGTCTCTACATCGGACAAAAAAACTAAAACCGCTGAGCAACTTTGACATAGAGAAAGTTGCCAGAGCGCTGCCGCATTTCCGCGGTGTTTTCATGCGAGATGGTCTGCCCGCCGTGGCTCGTGAGAAGGAGTGTGGAGTTGTTAATCTGGATTCCGGTTCTGGTGATGGTACTCACTGGGTCGCCTATTGGATAGATGGACCAAAAGCAGTCTATTTTGACAGTTATGGGCTGGATCCGCCTCTCGAAATTTCTAGATATTTAAACCGTTCCATAAGAACACAGACGTTCCAGCTGCAGGGTCCCGATGATGTGGTCTGTGGTCATCTCTGCCTGACCGTGCTAAGAGAGCTCACTGCTGGAAAGAATTTTGAAGATATCGTGCTTGACTTATGTTAGACTTCCGTCACCTTTTTGTATATAAAAATGCCGGTTGATAAATTTGGAAGAGACGGTGGAGGTGGGGTGGGAGGGGGGCAGATAAGCGCCGCTGGGCTCGTCCACAAAGCGGGTGATACCATGATGGGAATTCTGTCGGCTGGAGGTTTTCGACTGACAAACGTGGGAACGCCCACGATGGAAACAGACGCCGCGACAAAGGCTTATGCAGACATCATAGATCAGGACAACTTACAAATCACCGGTGGAACGATGTCTGGTGTTCTAAAAATGGGTGGCCACAAAGTTACTGGGCTGCCCACAGACGCTGGTGCGTCTGAAAGCGACGCTGCGAGCTGGGCACAAGTGGTACGATACGCGGACCAGAAGGCGACCGCAGCCGAAAATCATGCAGACCAAAAACTTATCGATGCCAGGCAGTACACGGACGAGAAGAATGCGGGGCTGAGAGATTCCGTTAGGCAGTATGCAGATGACAAGGACCTTATTGTTAAAAGTTATGTTAACGAGCAAGATGTTATCGTCAGGAATGCGTGCGTGCTCAAATCCGGCGGTGTAATGACTGGAAGTTTAGTTATGGGTGGCCACCGAGTTACTGGGCTCCCAACAGAAATTTCAGGATCCGATAGCGACGCAGCGAGTTGGAAACAAGTGTCAACAGCGGTCGCTGGCGCTCTAGTAAAACTCGATAGAGTACCCACGGAGTCGTTGCATGTGGTGAATAAGCGGTATGTAGATTCCCGCGACGCTTCTTACAGACAGTACGTGGATGAGAAGGTCACCACCGCTAGAAGATATGTGGACGAGAAGCATGCTATCGTAAGAGGCGGGCATGTGCTCAAAACCGGCGATTCTATGACTGGTGATTTGACCATGGGTGGCAAAAGAGTGACTGGGCTGCCAACAGAAATTCCAGGATCCGATAGCGACGCCGCGAGTTTGAAACAGGTGACGCAGCTGATCAGCAACGCCACTAAGAATAATGATACGGCGCCGGCTGGACCAAAGTACTTGACTAACAAACGGTATGTGGACGCGAAAAACGCTGAGATTGGAGCTTCAGTTAGACTCTATGCGGACCAGAAAGCTGAAGCTGCTAAGACGTACGCCAACGAGCAAGATGTTATCGTTAGGAGCGCATGCGTGCTTAAAGCTGGTGATGCAATGACTGGTGATTTAACCATGGGCGGTAAAAGAGTTACTGGGCTCCCTACGGGCGCAGCAACGTCCGAAAGCGACGCGACGAGTATGGCACAAGTATCGAAGCTGATCGCCGACAACATGACAAAGAGTGATAGAGTACCAACAGAACCGTTGCATGTGACAAATAAACGATACGTTGACGTGAAAAACGCTGAGATTGGAGCTTCCGTTAGACTCTATGCGGACCAGAAAGTTGAAGCTGCTAAGAGGTACGCCAACGAGCAAGATGTTATCGTTAGGAGCGCATGCGTGCTCATATCCGGCAGTACCATGACCGGTGATCTGGCTATGGGCGGTAAAAGAGTGACTGGGCTCCCAACGGAAATTTCAGGATCCGATAGCGACGCTGTGAGTTTGAAACAAGTTACGCAGCTGATCACCAACGCCACTACGAAAAATGTTACGGCGCCTGCGGGACCAAAGTACTTGACTAACAAGCTGTATGTGGACAGTGAGATAGCTAATGAAAGGCGATACGCGCAGAATATCAAGATTCTCAACTACAGCGGTCATATTCCGCCCCTATCCAGAAACGTTTCCGAAACGGGTTTTATTGCCTCAGCCAACGAATCTTTACCCACTAACCCGCCCCATATGGCATTCAACTCGGGTGTGAGAGGTGAGTGGAAGACGGCGTCCACATCGAGAGCCAATATTGCGGGTAGTGGGACTTGGTTACAGATTGAGTGCCCGACGCCTGTGCGAATATGGAAGGTTAGTCTGGCTGGGGGATCTAGTCCTACTGCACCACGTATCACGTCCTGGAAGTTTCATGGGATTCCATCCGATATTGAAAATATGTTTTATGTGCTCATCACCTCCAATGTCACTTTGACTAATTCTGCACAAGAGTTCACCTTCTCTGATGACGGTGCATACAAAAAATTCAGGCTGTCGGTCTTGGCCACCAGCCCAACACAAGCTACTTTTGGAATATCCCACTTCCAGATCTATACATATTTTAGACACGGGGGACAGTCAGTAGTATAGAAAAGTATGACTGACACGCACTACAAGATTCGGGGGTATCTCCGTCAACACGGAGAAATAGACATGTGCAAATACAGCATAGACAGTCTAGGTGATGTGGGCCACTGGGGGTATGACATCCCGAAGCCCACCGCAGAGCTATTGACCGCGGTGCCTCAACAGCACATCGACTTCGTGTCTGACGATTACCACAACCGCGATATCTATACGGCGGCCGGAACGGTAACCACGACTGCGTGGCAAACTCTTCCATTGACCGCTGCGCGTTTTCCGTGTATAAGTTTGCAAACCACCAATCAGGGGGTTTCGTTAGAGGGCGGGTTCTGGAAGCTTACAATGTTTGGTGTTAGTACCGGTGATGCGTCAGTTCGCATTATTACAGCCGCGGGTAGCATCGATCGTACAGTTGACATTCAAAGTGGACAATTTGATGCATCTAGGGCAATATTCATTCCAGGACAAACGAGTTTTCGAATTGAAGGAAAAAAGAGAGGCGTTTTAAGTACTTCAACTATTGAGTTAAACGTAACGTTACTGATAGAGCAACTATAAAAAGGATGTCTTTGTACCCACCGCTTATGGAGTCAACAATTTCGTCAGACACGACGTCGCAAACATTTCGCTTGCAGAAGATCGGCGAAATAGAAGCATTCCTGAGGTCTGAGGCGATAAGTCGGGGACAACTGTGTAAAAAGTATAAGAGGGTTGTAGATGTGGCTAATGGGGCCTCGGCCGGCCTTGCTATAGTTAGTCTTGGAACTGGGGTGGGTGGGGCGGCTATGTTGGCCACTGGCATTGGTTTTATTCCTGGTATTGTTCTAGAGAGTTTAGCCATAGCGACGAGTTTTCTGGATATTATTGGAAATGTTGTAAGTAGAAGTTTTGTTGCTAAAGCTTCAAAACACGACGAAATTTGTATTTTGGCGGAGAGTAAGCTAAACACTGTTCATGACCACATTTCTAAGGCGTTAGAGGACACGGCTATTAGCGATGAAGAATATAAACTTATTCTGGGAGAGGAGGAGAAATATAGAACGATGAAACGTGATATACAAAGCAAGAATGGAAAAAAAGAGTTGCCGAGTCAAAGCAAAGACCAGATGGTGGCAGAACTAATCAAGAAACTAACCAGCGCTGGGTCTTCTCCGCGAACCACGATATAAAAATTTTCATCGTAGGTGGTTGTAGTGAGTCTGTAATTCCTAGCGCGCCACCACCGTACGATTAGTTGGCTATAATTTTTTCTATTACACTCCAATAGTTTGGGCCGGCCTCGTGGGAGGGTCTCGGCCGTCAGCAAACGGGACTTTTACGGTTTGATGTGTTAATGCAATCCACGATCCTTTTTTTGTTTTGGCTGGCAGGTTTTTTGGTGGCGCAATTCGTACACTAAATGGGGGCAAAAAAAATGTGGGGGTGGAGACCATCCCCTGACAAATTTGATAGAATAGTGAGGTGCTGCGCCAAACCCCGTAATGCACATCTACTACTGTAGTACTGTAGTACACATGCAAAGACATGCATTGCATATTGCTTTTGTTTCAGGGTATTAAGGAAATGGCAACAGGAACAGGTGTATCAAAACAATTGCTACACTTGTATCAAGATTTCGCTTTAACTGATTGTGTGTATCATGGCACAAAGACAAGAGTATAAGGAAAACGAATTTGGTCAGGAAGACGATGCATTCCTAGTATCAAGATAAAGACCTATAAAAAATTGTAAACATTGTAATCAGTTATGTTCACTCTTTATCTTCTTCATTAACACACGAGTTCCTACCAATCAAAGTGCCATTTCTGAAAATAGTTTGCTTATCTTTGCAATATCATGCAAAACATGAAAAATGCAACAATAACAATTAAGCATATAAAACTAGCATCGGCGGCGCGCCGACAGATTGTCGGCGGCGGCGGCGGCGGCGCGCCGACAAACAAAAATCGGCGGCGGCGGCGCCCACAAAATGTCGGCGGCGGCGGCGCGGCGCGGCCGGCGCAGGGCTCTAGTAGGCCCTAATCTTACATTTCGACCCCACATTACAAACCTTTGCAAATCTTGTTTTCATCATAACGTCACACAAAGTCTGCTCTTACCAACGACATGTCACAGACCACAGTCTGCTCTCGTCTCGATTATGCCAACTCTGTGTTTGTAGGTATCTCAGAACTTGAAGTCAAGAGGCTTCAACGCATGATACCTATAATTAATCAGGCCATAATTAAGTCAAATTATCCAGGGATAGTACCCGGAGTCAGTCGCTAAGGAGTTAGCGACTGACTTGATGAGTTAGCGACTGACTTAGCGACTCAGTCGACTAAGTCGCATGCTTATCGACTGACTAAGTCGCTTAGACTTATTGACTGACTTAGCGACTTGCTATCGACTTCTCATGTAATCTGGTATGTCCGTTGGACATACCTGATTATCTAACAATACAATGCATTTTTACCGCATACTGTACTGAGCGGGCCATCATTTCCATATGAACTCTATACGGGTCTAATATGAAAATATGGGTCCTACATGGGCTCCACTTCATGTGCGCATGCCCGATGACTGTGAAAATTAATGTAATGTGAATTTGTGAAGCATTTGAGTGTTTCTAGAAGGAATAAAGCATACCACTAAGTCCAAGATAGTGGTATTTCGGTTTTGAAAATAATTACAGTTTCAGTTTTAATTCAGTTTTTGGTTTGTAATTTCTATTTCAGTTCAAGTTTCAGTTCTGAAATAATTTCAGTTTTTATTACAGTTTCAATTCATAAATAATTTCCATGTTCGTTTCAGTTACTGGAAAATTTGAATTTTAGTTTCTACATAGACATTATTTGCATTGATAGACAACAACATGAACGTACAATTGATTATAATTATGTTATCAGCTGTTAACTAGTAGAAGTACTGTTCTGTCATTGTTTACTTGGAAACCGCGATTAAATCAACAAGCAAAATATTAAGTGAACGAAGTCGCTAGCAGTCGATAGCTTAGCGACTGGTTTCGACTTGAGGGCTTAACGGCGGCGGCGGATGGCGGCGGCGCCGGGGACTATCCAGGGATACCTAAGTCTAAACTTCTGGAAGGCATAGGCTAATCAACTGATCAGATTAGGGGAACTCAGTATCATACAATTCTTGAACGCTTCATGAAGCCTATAGCCTATAGGCCTAATCTACTGGATAGCCTAAAATCAAGGAAAGCCTAAGATGACAAAAACCCTATCTATAGCCTAGAAGGAATAAGACAATTCATTTTCTTTTCCAACTTTTATTGATCGAACAATAGACTTCATCGATCTAATTAATAGACCGCAGACGAAAGTTCATCTTCAGCGGTCGCTCGGATCTTCTCTATCTCCAGCCGAACGATGGACGGACGAATGGATCCGACGGAAGCCCCTGATGGGGTCTAGTGGTGGCGTCGTCGTCGGCGGCGGCGTCCGTGGCTTCGTCGACGGCGGCTGTGTCGGCGGCGCCGGCGGCTTCCTCGTCCGCGGCGTCTCCGTCTTCGTCGCGAAGGAGTCGTCGCTCCCTCGTCATCGTCCTTGGTCGCCGTGGCTGCTGCCGATGCTCCCGGCCGAGCGCTGCGAGACCTCGACCTTCCTCTCACTGCGACGTCATCTCCCAGTTCTTCTTCCTGTTCACCCAACAACAAACCAAAACCCTTCCCTAAGAGAAAGCCATAATAGGGACTTACACCCAATGAGATATAATATAAGTTTATAATATACCTCTATGCTTACACCCAAATATAAATCATTGCAGCCCAGTGTCTCAGCTAATCTGATTAGACATAGGCCTACAGGATTAGTTATCTCAAATCAATGTAAGCAAATCCTATTTCAATCTAATTAAGCTGATATTTATAACTCTAATATAATTAATATCAGTGCTCCTTGGTAGGCAATCAAGGAGGGGCGCTATATAAAATTTGCTTTAATAATAATAATAACAACAGTATAAATCAAATCTAAATACTTTAACCTAAAGCCTAGGATTGCCCTGTTCTCTTGTAAGTTTGACCCTTATGCTTGCCGAAGAAAGCTCGTCTTCGGCTAGCATAAGGTCAAACTTACCAGTTCGAGATCTTCGTAGTCCTCCATCTTGTTGTTCTTCCGATCTTCTTGCAGCGTTGATGGAACTGAGCGACTTACTCGACTCGGCCCCCTTTATGGGCTTCCGCCCAAGAGAAACCAATCACAGCACAGCTCCGAACACAATGCGTTGCCATGGTAACCAATATTCAAATCGGTCGCTTTTAAGCACTTTCGGCCCTAGAGAAACCGCCCTCAGCCAATCACAGCACAGCTCCGAACACAATACGTTGCCATGGGTGCGATTTTCGCGTTTGTCTTCTCAATTCAGATGACGTACGATGACAAATTAAAGTTTGAGCAGAAGTTACGCTCTGGAAAAGTAGGTCGTAGTACACAGGGGCCTACAGCGGTCAGTGAACTCAGCTAAAAGACTTGTTTTTTTTATTCAAAACCACGGATACTTATCTTCCCTGTAAGCAGACACCGTCGTATTATGTTTGCCTGTCAGGCCCGAATTAAGGGGGATGCGAATTAAGGGTGCTGTAGCACCCGGGCCCGCAGTTTTGAGGGGGCCGCATTATCGGAAGTACATTAAAAACTTGTTTGTATGCCCCTACTTCAAGTAGGGGCCTACAATAATGTAGGCTACTTGTAATTGGTCCCCGCGCTGATAATGGCCATAGGCGTAATTTGTGGGGGTACGAGGGGTACCCGTACCCCCACTTTTTGGACTGGGGGTACCGTACCCCCCACTTTTTGAACAGTGTCAATCAATATTTTATTATTGTGCCTTCCCAGAGATCACAGTCTCCGCCTTGCTTCGTGTATGCAAGAAATTGGTACCCCCCCCACTTTTTAGACCAAAGTTACGCTGCTGAACGCATCCAAAATACTCTTGTCCGCGTGGTGTTACGTGTCTGCTCGGTCAGCTGCATTGGTTTCCTGTTGTATTAAGAATAATACAGTATTTAGCTGGCCTGTTTGACCTAAAATACCCAACCAGCATTCCAACCTACTTTCAACCACTAGGCCTATTATCTCCATACGTTCCTCCTCGCAGTCTGAGGTATTTAGATATGGGTCTTTTGTAATGGTTGAGCCTCGATGCATAGCATTGTCATGGGCTATCGTGCATTCCATGTTGCTGCCCTCAAGGAATGGAATCACCTACCAATGTCTGTTCAATGCTCGAACTCTATCTCTTCCCTTAAGAAACGCCTCAAAACACACTAATTCTCATTTACTTTCAAACAACTGGATATCTAACTGCTCTTCACCTGGCTACTAAATTAACGGCACCTCACATTCGCATTTCCATGTGAGTTGCGTGCGTTAAAAATTATTGTAATAATAATAATAATAATAATAATAATAATAATAATAATAATAATAATAATAATAAATAAATAATAATAATAACATAAAAAATATGCACCATCATCATCATCATCATCGTCATCATCATCATCATCATCATCAGCATCATCAGTTGTTGACGCTAGCCATTTGGCGGCGATGGGTACGAATAAATGATCCCTATAATAATAATAATGATAATAATAATAATAATAATAATAATAATAATAATAATAATAATAATAGTAATAATAATAATAATAATAATAACAACAACAACATTAACAATAACAATAACAATAACAATAGCAATAATAATAATAATAATAATAATAATAATAATAAAAATAATAATAATAATAATAATAATAATAATAATAATAAGAAGAAGAAGAAGAAGAACAACAACAACAACAACAACAACAACAACAACAACAACAACACAACAATAATAATAATATTCTAATAATAATAATAATAATAATAACACCTTCCTATCTCCGGACATAGTTTTGATCGCCTGAAGGATCATAAATGTACCTCGAGTAAAAAAATAATAATAATATGGCTGATTAAGAACTCGGTTTAATAAAACAATTAACCATTTGTCATTCTAGTAAACGTGCCGAATAGTTTTTATGAGCGTTCGGTTCTTCCTTAGCGCCACCTATCACCTAAATTGTGTACAGGACCTAATAATTTTGAGGCTCAAATTCTAAGTTTATCTTCTCCAGCGTGATACGCCTCCAGTGTTACTGTCAAGACCTTAAATCTTAAGACCAAGACCAAGGCCAAGACTGTGAACCTCAAGACAAAGACCAAGACTTTGAACCTCAAGACCAAGACCAAGACTTTGAACCTCAAGACCAAGACCAAGACTTTGAACCTCAAGACCAAGACCGAGACCAAGACCCAAAAAATCACATTCAGGCCAAGACTTCTTTTCCTTACAAAAAAATTGTCAAGTCTGACTACTCGCTATTTTAATGAAAACGTCTTCTATTTTATTCAAGCAAATTAACTTTAAATGCAGACTGCAGAGAATTCCGAATTCGTATTTACAAAGTCCTTCATGCAAAATGTTATTCCAAATGTCTTTTGTATATTATAAAAACCAATTCGCTCATAAATTTCTGACCAAGATGTGCCTTGTGGGGCTCATAAAAATTCCGCCATGTGAGAAAATACTTTCCATAGGTTCTGAAGTCGCTGGCACACACAGTAGCTTTTCACGCACTGGATTTAAATGTACAATCGTGAGCCATTTTGAGCCATGGTTTATCAGACCGTCTGGCTCAGAAAAAAGTATCGGCAGGGCTTCCAGGTACAGCATAACTTAGCTGCTGCTGCCGACGGGTTTCCTGACCAACAAGACTTGTATCCGTCCGTGGGTATTTGTTGTAGGCTATGATGCAAACAGCCTTGATAAATTTTAAATTCTTGAGTTTAGTTAAATGACTGTTCATTTTGACACCCGGTCTTGATCTTGGTCTTGCGAGACCAAGACCAAGACTTTGAACCTCAAGACCAAGACCAAGACTTTGAACCTCAAGACCAAGACCAAGACTTTTGGTTTCAAGACCAAGACCAAGACAAAGACTTTTAAAAACGAACTCGAGTGCACTCGAGACCAAGACCTTGGTCTCGAGGACAACAAGTCTGTACGCCTCAAGTGTCAAAACTCACTATTTCCCACCAGCTTTTGAACATCTCGATGTGTAACTGTTCTTCCTCTGGTGACTGACTAATCGCGCCTTAGAACAGTGTTTAATCTATACGTCTTTTGGGGGGGGGGAAATTCCCCCCCAAGATTGAAGTTTCCCCCCAGAACTCAGCAATATTGTAAGGCAGAGACCTTTTTGGGGGGAAATTCCCCCCGAGAAACCTTGTTTCCTCCCCCCCCCAGAACAGGGGGACTAGATTACACACTGGCCTTAGAATAATTTTGTGTGCGACTCTGCGCCCATTAAAACTGCTCGCGTTGATATCAGCTGCTTTCAAATTTCGTTGACATCAGTTTGCAAAATACGGATGAAATGTTCCCCCAGTCTTTTTTCTAGGGCATACAATTCCCACACTAGTTTCTTCACAAGAGGGTACGCACAACTTTATGAAATAGCCTACTTGATTCAGAGCAGTGGCGAATCTCAGGCTTTCGAAAGGAGGAGCATACGGCTTAGCTGTCCGAGTAAGAGTACTATAGGTCACTTATATAGGACCAACATTTAAGCCTATATCCAGTGTTGTGAGCAAAACCAAAATTCCAAGACCACATGATTCAAGATCAAGACCTCAAATCAAGACCCAGTATCCAAGACCAGTGGCGGCGATCTTGTTTGACAGGTGGGGGGGGGACATTCTTGAACTGATCTGGTCAGAAAAGAGTTTTTAACTGATCTGGTCCAAAAAAAGGTCAAAAAATTTTTTCGCGCTCACGCGCGAACAAATTTCATACCTCTACCACGAAAAAATTTGATGACCTTTTTTTGGGGGTTTCTTCGAAATTTCGGGGGGGGGGTCCGATGCATGGCGTGTCCCCCCACTCTTAAAGGTGGGGGTCTTGTCCCCCTCGACCCCCCCGGGATCGCCGCCCATGTCCAAGACCAGCAGCAAGTTCATAAACATTACGAAATTCTCGACATAATGTTATTATTAAATTGACCGCAATAGAAGCCTTTATTGAATCACAGAGAAGCCAGTGGTTATTGCAAAAATTAAATTGAAGCGTAAAATTATGAATGACGTCGTTCCATTTAGATTAAGATGTTGCTGGGATGCAAACAAACTTTTCCAGCAGAGGCAAAAGTCGACCAAACGCCTGCTCCACAATGTTTTTCTCGGTTATTGATGCAGAAAAGTATTGCTGCGATAGTCTTTCAAATGTCCATTGTCAAGGAGAGATGCCTGGAGGGGCGTCTACGCCATGGAAACCTTGGAGCAAATGCTCCATCCAAGAAATAGGGGAGGGGAAGATTTGTCAGTGTGTGTGTGCCATCATTAGCGGGGAGGGGGATGGGAGGGGAAGAGGAGGGAAGGGGAGGGGAAGTTGCTCCAATGACTTAGGGGGATAGACTGAACCACTTGTTGAACGGATAGAGCCTTTTGCTGAACAGTTCGCTCAACTGCGTTGTTAACCTCCTGAACCAGTATTTGAAGATGCCTTCCCGTTATCTGGTGAGGCCTACGAGACTGCAACATAGTCTTGGTATTTAGGTCATAAACAAAATGTTTGCTGCTAGGATTACGTATACCAGTGAAAGCGCAAGCAATTACTATATACATGCACTGTGTGAAAAATATGTGCACAGTATGCAGCATTTTTATGAATGACGAACACTTACTTGCTCGATGCTTTGGGGCCATGTCGTTCAGCTTCTTGTTGCTGAAGAAATGTCGTCGTATGATTTTGTCGGTCACCACTATGCCGACTGCACAATGACCTATATATATATATATGGTAGTCCTGAAGCACAGTAGGATGCTTGCCAATGCCAAGACCAAGACCGCATTTTTTGGTCTTGAGAGACTAAGACCGCGGTATCGAGACCCATCACGGCCATCACTGTATATCTACGACATTTTATGCATATATATATATATATATATATATATATATATATTAACATATAATTATATACATGAATATTTATACAAATGTTCATACATATCATTTATTTACTTATTGCATGAAAGTCGACAGGTATATGTACATGCACACACATACACATGTATGCATGTTAATATATATATATATATATATATATATATATATATATATATATATATATATATATATATATATATATATATATATATATATATATGCACACATACATGATTTCGCATAGACACATTCACGGACAAATTGAAACAGTGATGTTCGAGCACTGGATGATGTGATGAGATATCGGATGCTGGAGAAAGAAAACATAGACGTAAGTCTTGCGATAGACGTCAAGCTGTATACTCTAGCTAAAGCTAAACGTTTACACAGACATAAGCAACAGTCGGAATATAGACAGTTATGCACTCGACTCATACCGCCCATGCCGTGTATACGAGAGATGTTGTGTATACGTTCCGCGAGAGAGGACCAGGTGCGACTTAATTATGGCTAGAATTAGCTGCTGAGGAAAGAGCCGCAGAGGACAGACGCAAAGTGAAAGTGGAGAATACATCCAAATCGGAGATAGCTTGAACCAGTCTTCTAGAGTTTGTACCTTAGAGAGGATTACCACTTGTCAGTCTTAGTGTTTCAGAGGTCGATACAAAATCATACGAGAGTAGGAGTGGGCGAAAGGTCAGAGACAAGCACGATCTTAAACATGTCACGTGTCAGATCAACGGTTAGCTTGTTTTCTCAGTTTTCGTCAGAATATTTTCTGCTCTTGGCAGGAGAACGGGAAACTTCCTCTGTTCCCCACCATTTTCCATGACTCTCCCCTTTTGGATTGCACATATATAATTCAGACCACGATCCTAGCGTTTTGATGCAATTTCCCTCGTCATTACGATCAGGTGTTATTCAACGCTTATAACCATATAAAGTGCTAGCTCTACAGGTGTGCAGGACAGGACAAGGCAGCACAAGACAGGACAAGGCATGACATGACATAGCAGGAGAGGACAAGGCAAGACATGACATGACAGGAGAGGATAAGACTGGGCAAGATATGACAAGACAGGACAAGCGAGGACAAGACAGGAGAGGACAAGATAGAACACGACAGGAGAGGATAAGACTGGGCAAGATATGACAAGACAGGACATGATAGGAGAGGACAAGACAGGTAAGACATGACATGACAGGAGGGGACAAAACAGGACAAGACGGCAAGACGGGACAGGACAAGACAGGACACGGAGAACAAGAAGGAACTGGAAGAAACATAAAGGAAAGGAAAGGAAAGTAAAGAGGCCACGTGACCCACAACAAGCTGAAAGTAGCAGATAATAGGGCCTAGTATATAACATGGATGTCATGGACTGCGTTTTCCCATAGGTGAATTAATCATTATAAGGACTCTTGATATAAATGCAGTTCGACACTTGTTTCGAATGATGTGCAGGTGTCCCAATTTGAAGTACCTGACGCTGGATTTCTCGAATGCCATGCAGTTGCACGACTTCAACGACATGAACGCCTTTCCTTGCAACCTTCGAAACCTCTCCATCTGCCTCTCGGAGGTCATCTTCATGGAAGGATTCATGCGCAAGGTCTACCAGCATCTCTCCTCCCTCGAAGTCTTACATCTAATAGGTACATGTATACGCGTTCAAGAACAACACGTTAATGTGTTTCCTATTTTTAGTTCATCCATCACCTACGCTATTTCGCCTCATTCCATCCATCCATGCATCCCTCAGTCCACCAGTCCTTCCTTCATTCCTTCTATCCACATATCGTTTCATTCGTTTTTCCATCCATCCTTCGACCCATCCACTCATCAATCCGTTCATTCAATCCGTCTTCCGCTCATCTCTTCAACCATCCGTCCATCCACACATCTGTCCGTCCGTCCATCTACCTATCAATCCATCCATCCATCCATCCATCCATCCATCCATCCATCCATCCATCCATCCATCCATCCATCCATCCATCCATCCATCCATCCATCCATCCATCCATCCATCCATCCACCCATCCATCCATCCATCCATCCATCCATCCATCCATCCATCCATCCATCCATCCATCCATCCATCCATCCATCCATCCATCCATCTATTCATCCATCCATCCATCCATCCATCCATCCATCCATCCATCCATCCATCCATCCATCCATCCATCCATCCATCCATCCATCCATCCACCCATCCATCCATCCATCCATCCATCCATCCATCCATCCATCCATCCATCCATCCATCCATCCATCCATCCATCCATCCATCCATCCACCCACCCACCCACCCATCCATCCATCCATCCACCCATCCACCCATCCATCCATCCATCCATCCATCCATCCATCCATCCATCCATCCATCCACCCACCCATCCATCCATCCATCCATCCATCCATCCATCCATCCATCCATCCATCCATCCATCCATCTATTCATCCATCCATCCATCCATCCATCTATTCATCCATCCATCTATTCATCCATCCATTTACTTCATTATTGCATCTCATCACATGTCAATCAGAACAGAAAATAGCAAATCGAATTACAAGAAGCAAGTGATGACTGAATTTAAATAACATAAATAATAAATACATGTGACAGTTAGATGGTATACAATTGGGAGTTCCAGAAGGGACTAATGTTCCGCTAGGTAGGAGCCCCCAGGTAATAACATGAGAGACAGTACATGACGATAAAGGCAGGTTAGCAATAACATTATAGAGTCTCAGCATCAGTGGTCACAAGACCATTACATTCATTAGTAACGTAGTAAGATAGACATGTTAGACTTAACTAAGGAGAGATGACGAGAAAATAACAGGAAATAGCAAAAGAAAAATACAAAAGAAAGAAACAAGAGAATAAATTTGGGAGAACCTGGCGCATATTATCATGGTGATTCATTAAATGTATTATTAGTGATCTTCATTGATCTTTAGAAATCAATCCATCTACCCATCCAGTCATTTGCCATTGTTTCATTAATTGTACCAGGAACCTTTGAACTCGGAGATGAATCGCAGGAGGAGATCTACGAAGTGATAAATATCGGCAAGATTAAAGCGCACACTCCGAACCTTCGTCTGATCAACTTCTACGGCATTAGTTTCGTCGACGATAGCCACGTGGAACTGCTCTCTTCCAACTGCATCCACCTCGACTGCCTGGCTCTCAGCTTCTGCCTCCGAGTCAAAGGCAGTGCTCTGAAGACACTCATCCAGAGATGCAAGAAACTTAAGACCCTTTTGCTGCAACACTGCGGTCAGTTGAAAACAAGATAACAACGGTCATAATAAATCAAGAGTTGCACTTACTGTTAATGAATGAGTTGTGTGGGCTTTTATGAGACGAATCGGTATGCGCTCGAATTCACGAATTGCAGTGAACTGGGAAATTTTCAAGCAGAACTATTTCTGCCACATATTCGTACCTCTATCTCATTTCCTCTGTCAATCTCTCTGTGTCGTCACGGAAACTTCCAATACAAGCACGCGTTCGAAAAACATGCAGAACCATCACCAGAAAATCACGCTCACAGTCTTTGTCCTTCCCGTTTTAACTTAAGCTGGAATTCTTCTCGTTAAGTATCTGTACATTCATAGATGATACACAGAATTTGTTGATCGTTCTGTAAGTATCTGTGTGAATCTGTCAGCGAAGAACATCTTCAGCTACATGAGCATAACTCTATCACAGATAAGCTTGTCAATCTGTAGAACTACAACTTCTGGCAGGCTTTCGAGAAGCTCTTGTGCGACGTTTTAAGATGCGCTTACAGAAAAGTCCAGATCCATAAATACAGTACATACATGTATATGTTACAGGGAATGTGTATTTTCAGGGAATATGTATATTCCCTGAAAATTTCAGGGTATATGTATATTCCCTGATTCACTCAGAGAATGTATACATTCCCTGAAAAAACCAGGGTATATACATATTCCCTGAAATCTTCAAGTGATTTCTATACACATTCCCTGAAAGCTTTCAAAGACACAGCGACATATCCTGAAGAGCTGACAGCTGACACAAAATTTTATTAACTCTAGCATGTTTTAAAATTAAGTGTTGTATTACAATATATGATATTTGAAACCATACACGAAATCCAGATTAAGATCTCGGAAATTGTATTACAGTGTACAAAAAATTGTTTCGTGAATCCTTTCATAATAATAGGAATATAAACTGAATACAGCATAGGCTACTAAATAGAAATTGTGAAGTTGACTTGAATAAAAATGAAAAAGAATTCAGGTAGAACGAAATAACAACGAGATTGAAATCCATAACACAACATGCTTTGCCTACCTCTACTGAAGTTTTCTTCTTGACTCTTAACTCGATCGCTGCAAAAGCTTGTGTGTCTTGTATGGCACTCAGTTCAGGGCCTTTCAGGGGGCATATGCGCATCAAAGGAGGTACTCAGTGATAGAACCTTCCAATTAGCGACCAATTATAACTATAGCTAAGCACTAGGCCTACTGTTGACTTTATGTCGATGTGTCTTTGGCTAAGCACTAGGCCTACTGTTGACTTTATGTCGCTGTGTCTTTGAAAGCTTTCAGGGAATGTGTATAGAAATCACTTGAAGATTTCAGGGAATATGTATATACCCTGTTTTTTTCAGGGAATGTATACATTCCCTGAGTGAATCAGGGAATATACATATACCCTGAAATTTTCAGGGAATATACATATTCCCTGAAAATACACATTCCCTGTAACATATACATTTATAAATGTAGGCCCTATACATATACATACATATATACATACATACATACACATACATGCATGCATGCTCACATACATACATAGAGAGATACACACATGCATGCATAGTATTACATACATACAACCAGTGCTTTTTTCAGCCGGAACGCACCGGAACGGCGTTCCGGCACCTTTTTTCAGCCTCAAAAATGAATTTATTTATTTTAATAACAATAATTTAGTTACTTTAATTAATTTAAGTGTTGTGAACTGTTTTCAGTGTTTATTGAGACCCCTCCCAAACCCAATCCCGTTTTTCTAGGGATTTAGCCCTTCCATAATTGTTCAGTTCCGGCACCTATTGTTCAGTTTCTAGAAAAAAGCACTGCATACAACTGTCGATGTAAGTTGCAAATGGCTGTGCTTGGATGATGCAACATTCTGTCCTTTGATGTTTTTCCCAGGTCTTGAGGACCAGCATATGAAGCAGGTTGAATGGGAGAGTTCTAAAATTCACGAACTCGACCTTACATCTACAGAGTTGTCTTCCGACACACTCCATGACGTTCTGTGCCGCATACCTGGCTTCACTTACCTCGGTCTCGGATACTGTGAATTCTTTAACGATCAGGTATATGCCTTGAAGTTTGTAATGCCATAAGTCTTCTTGAGTGTATCTGTGGCGCATTCCGCGATGTCTACACGCATAAAAGTACCGGCATTGGCGGATCAGAAGCGTAGGTTACAGAGGGTTTGAGGTAAAAGGAAGTGGGCGGGAGGTCATGGCGAATAGAGCGAAGTTCCAATTTGAGGGTCAAACCCAAGGCAAACCTCAAATGGAACCATGGTCCTCTATGAATCCACAAGTGGTAGCTTCTACCGAACCAAACTTCTGAAAAATTATTCAGATCAGGTCCTCTCAAGGAGAATCTCGGAGAAGGTGGTAGGCCTATAATATGTGCGGCGTGCACAGTTTTTCGGGGCTTCGTTTGTAATTTTAACCAGGAATTTATAGGAAATCAAATTGCGCCTCGATTGAGCGACACAAGTTTCGGTTATATCAAGAAATGTCGACATGGAACACGCCATTCGGCCACGAAGTGGAGAGGATATATATATGGTCTGGGGCCGTAGCCTTCTATTCGAGGTTGTGAATGTAATGTGGTCCAACTATTTCGAAGAGGAATAACCTTCAATTTTGGATCGTTGCAGCCCGCCACACACTAAATAAATGACGTTTAATATATGGCAGTGAGCTTAACTGAGTCTTGTCATCTCAAGCCTTATTTGTTCGTGTGCGTGTCTTAGATCTTGGAAGAAATGGTCAAGAACGGGAGACTAGATCACATCCGAGCGATCGACATCAGCCACACGGTCAACCTATCCGAGAACGCCATTCTGCAGTTCATTCGACAGAGAGGAAGGTTTCTCGAAGGTTTAATGATTGCCGGAAAACCCAAACTGGCTGAACAGTTCTTCCTCAACGTCATACCGTTCATGAAGCGAATCAGGTGAATGATGTCTTTGCTATCATGACGCGTTCGTGCGACCTTCGATTACGAGATTCGCGCGATTTGTTGCGCAGTCTTAACTCGAGGAAAAAGACAAAGTCTTTTCGATTTTCATGTAGTAAAATTAGTTCAAAACAGTTTAATTACGACCGCACTTCTAACGCCAGCATAAAATTCTGCACTCACAAATCTATCGTCAGCAATAATCAACGACATTAATTCTGTAACTCGACCAAATCAGTAGACAACATTCTGTCTCCTAATATTGCTCAAACATTGTCCAACAGTGGTACCGGTACCGTAGTTTCTGATTAACGGCGCTGTGCTATAACAAAGACCATTAGCATCGCCCTCCTCCTTTGTCCAGACTTGTGACTGGCCCTGCCTGGCACTAGTGACATGAACGTGTAGTGACGGAATTGAGCCAACAGTGTAGTTGCTATCATCCTTAGCCTAGGCTGAAACTTGCCGTGTCGGTAATATTATGCCCAGAGCTGCGTTTGAGTTATCGCAGACCTGAGTAGAATGCTGAATGCGCGCGAATGCCCGCAAATCATAGGCACGTAGGCCTAATATAGACGTGCCAACGAAACAATCGCAGCTGACATCAGCCCGCCCGTTAGGCCTACGTCAATGGAAAATTCCATGTCATCCAGGAACGCCTGAACTTGTTTAAAAGTTAAAACATGCTTGCTCATCAGCAAAAATCCCACTCAAAACGAAAAATCAGGCAACATCGTATACCGTAATTGTAATTTAATATTTAAAATGATACTTTTAGATACCGATTTACGATATCCTTCATCAAAATAATATATATCGGGTAGGTCTAACATTAATTTTTAGGACGAGGAGTCATGCGCAAGAGTCAGTAAATTAAGTCAATGTGGAACAGATTATGAGCTCAACATTAATTGTTGGGAAAAGACATATTATTTTGGACGTTGAACGTTTTCTAGTCTAATTACAGATGGTTTCTCTTTACTTTGGCCTAATAAATGCCTGACTGAATTATAGAGTTCTCGTCTGTGGTACACCGAACGGGTGGTTCCTGCGCATGAGTACAAGAGTGCACATCGATCAGATCATCATTGCCCTGTCGCAGAATTGTTTCAAACTTGAGAGACTGGAAGTCCAGTGGGATCCAGACACAATTCGATACTCGGACAACAGCAGCAAATTCATCGACCAACTTAGGTATGCCCTGTAATTTATACTAATATAGGCTTAGGCTATATAGGCTTGAATCATACATTATACTAGTCTACATTAGGCCATTATCGACATAGACATATTCAGGAGCGTTTCAAGACAATTTGAAGACAATTACGGGACAACTTTCTGTATTTCAATTAAGTAAGTAATTAAGTATGCCGTAGCCTATAGGCCTACGAGTAGGCATAATACAATAGGCCTAAAAACAAAAAAAGAAGAAAAGCGGAACGTTGGCTATACCTTCGTGCATAATGTTATATAGCGAGTCTAAGAGCAAAAGGATTTGGGCCACTCAAAATGCGTATCTGCAGTGATTAAATAAAGTATAAAATCAACTCGAAAAAATTTAGGCTTATAGCTAGGATATTATAGCTATGTATATGCAGAACACAATAAGGACCAATACTTAACAGTTCGACTATAGTTCGACTATAGTTTGAAGGCGGCCTTCTGGCGGTCAGGAAAGTATCGCGTCTTGTTTACGTGACAAAATATATTAATTCGGCTTATTATACTTATGAAGGGAAATCGAAGAATTGTAGTTGTAGAGTTATATATTGCCTGTGAAGAATTACAGTATCGTGTACACATAATATCAGGCACAAGAATGTAAGTGGGGCGATATCTGTTGGAATGTAAGGATACCAACTATCTGTTGGAATGTAAGGATACCACCGGATATACAAAATCATGGAGATTGCACAGAAGTGGCCATGGAGATTGCACAGAAGTGGCCTAGAGATTTCTTAGACATTTGACAAAGTTTAACTGTTATACAGACATCATTTAGTTTTAAGACGTTGGTTTGAGTATCTGACTCAGGCCCGCCGAGAGGGGGGAAAGGGTGGCAAATGCCCAGGGGCCCGGCGACTTTTCAGGGGCCCGGCGACTTTTTAGGGGCCCGGGCCGGGCCCGCAATCAACTTATGAAAAATATTATGATCAGTTGTACAAAATTTATGATTTATGCCTTTTAAAGTATATTGTCTGAAGCTTAATTACAATCAGTTTAAACTTCAAGCATCTGAATAAAATCATAGTTGCATAGTCTATATAAATATAATATTGTACGGTCGTACACGCACTTTTATGATTTCAATTTTTTTTAAAATTTTATATTAAATTTATGTAAAGCCTAAAGACCGTTTAGAGGCCCGTAACTGCTCTGTCTAGGGGCCCGTGACTGCTCTGCCTAGGGGCCCGGAATTTCTGTCGGCGGCCCTGATCTGACTGTTATTTCCAGGCACAAATGTCCTCAGATCCGCAGCATGACGCTCAGTGACGGCGAATACTACGAAATGGTCAAGTCTAACTTCGAAAGAGCTGACCGGAAGACAGTGGTCAGAACGACGACGAACTACACGACGAGCATCATTCAGCTCATTTCCTGCTACAAGGATCTCCTTTTCAACTAGCCTTCTTCTCCTCAGAGACCTCAGACACCCGACCCAGTGTTCGTCCTAAAAAAAACTACGGAAATTCGTCACCATTTGATTTCCTGTTTTTGTCAATATTCTTCATCCGTCTCGTGATTCTCTTGAAAATAGTTTGAGACTTTTGCATTTTGTCTGAAAAGTGAAAGTAGGATAAAAGACGAGCCCAGTTATTATTGTGGTTGTTTTCTTGATGGTTTATTTTTGTCTTTCACGCTTAATATACATTTATCATACGATTATAAGCTTAATGTTTATTTTGGCAGTTATCTCTAGCTTGATCTCACCAGATAATTTTTTTGGCGTCGAGTTAGCTTAGCACATACGTAAATCTGGTAGAGTTTCAGAAGGAAGATGTTTGCCGATAGTCTTGAGATAGCCTAGGTCAACATAAAGTGGAGATAGTTGGGTTCGAGCGCAAACATATTAGAATAGAGCTATGAGACAAAAGTTTACACACTCCGCTTTATAAACGAGAAAGCACGAAAGTCGGTTTATTGAACATCTCTGTCGGAGTAATCTCAACACTTAAAATGAGTTGAGATTGTTTGCATGTAGGCCTACTACATAGTCAGTCAACTCTCCGTCCTTCCGTCCGTCTGTCCATCACCGCCTCCTAACCTTGGTCTGTATGTCTCTGTCTGTCTGGCGCTGTCTCATATGAGAGAGAAAGACAGACAGACAGACAGACAGAGAGATAGAGAAACAGACTCAGAGTGACACAAACAAACAGACAGACACAGAGATAGAGACACAGACAGACAGAGGCAGAGAGACAGACAGAGACAGGCAGAGAGAGACAGGCAGACAGACAGACGAGACAGAGAGCACCTATTCTACATCGCTAAAGGCTACAGAGGCGGCGATTTTGTTTGACAGGTGGGGACACTTTTGAACTGATCTGGTCAAAAAAGAGGTAAACAAAATTTGTGCGTGAGCGTGCGAAAACAATTTTTTACCTCTTTTTGCGTGCGAGAAATGCGTCAAAAAAGCAAGTGGTTGAAGTGGCAGGCATTTTATAACGGCATGTAGATATATATTTTCATCAAATTGTATAATCACATGCAAACTAATTTAAATCTAAAGTTAATTCATTTTTATTAGTTAGTAACACCGTTAGCTTAGGCTACTTAAGAATGCCACCTATGTGCTCTGTGGAGTCTATGCACTCACTATTATACTACGCAATAGAACCAAACAACTTCTTCCTAATATCACTTCAAGTTCTCGAAATAAAGTGTTCATCCAGCTCAACCAAGTTCAAGCTGATTTCAGAATCCTCAGGCGATAAAATTCGATCGCTCTCCATTGATGACATTGTTTTCCATCGTTTGGGGGATGGACGCCTTGCAGGCAGCTACTCGTAAATCAGTGTAATTACGTCTAAATATTATATTTTTCTTCGTTTTTTTTATCGTGTCCCTCGCAACAACCTCGGGATTTTACTCGGACTTCGCTCAGGATAGAGGATGTGCCATTTCACCTTCGCACTAGCATTCCTAAATACTGGAACTTTGAGTCAATTTGTAAGAATCTATTTGTGCACTTGTTCGCTCGTCACGGTCTGATGATGACCGGTCAAGTCTCGCTTAGCTCCAGGCGGATGTATGCTGTACGCCGAGCTGCGGGAGTCAGTGGACTTCTTCGGCATAAGTTACGGCGATTGTGGCTGTGGGCTCTCGGCACATGCAGGGTCTTCTGCGTATCCGGGGCTCGCGTCGAAGAAGAAGGAAGAGACAATTATAATCTATCTTGGTGTCATCACCTCGGAGGATGACGAGGGATGAGAGCTACCGAGTAAACGGAACCAGAGTTCTGATGCCGCTTGGGTTCGATCCTTCCACCTCCGCCAACCACAACCACTCGGCGGGAACAGCCGATCCCGATCTACCGGGTCTATTTGTCATCAACGCCCGTTCCCTCGCCAAGCCCTGCGCTCTTGATGAGCTTCATGCCGACCTGATCGGATATGGTGCAATGGTTGCAGTCGTCACAGAAACATTTTTTAAAACGCACCATCGAAGCGAAGTCTGTCGACTCTCGGGATTCCGCTTCCGTCGTGGCGATCGACTGAGCCGTCGTGCCGGCGGCGTTAGGCCTACTGTCTTCGTCAGTGAATCATTGGATTCGCAGGAGATGCGTATATATGGACAGTCTTGTTGTCCTCGAGACCAAGGTCTTGGTCTCGAGTGCACTCGAGTTCGTTTTTAAAAGTCTTGGTCTTGGTCTTGAGACCAAAGGTCTTGGTCTTGGTCTTGGTCTTGAGGTTCAAAGTCTTGGTCTTGGTTTTCCAAGACCAAGACCAAGACTTTTGTCAATATGAACTGTCATTAATTTTAACAAACGGAAAGAATTTTAAAAATTTATCTAATAATTACTCATACAGTTATTGATTTAGTATTTACACGGTGTGAATGAGGCATCACTGTTGTTTTGGACATTTATTTTGACTTCCGGTTATTTACCATGGAATGATTTAAAAACAGACTCATGATTAATTTGTACATTTACATCCGGTTCTTGAAAAGTTGCTTTGTGTGCTAGCGATTTCAGCACTTGTAGACCGTGTTTTTTCACATGGCAGAATTTTTATGAGGCCCCACAGGTCACGTCTTGGTCAGAAAATTCTGTGCCAATTGGTTTTAACAAAATTCTAGTCAATCGCTTAAAGTAACAACCAATAACTTGAACCAAGTTACCAAGGAGTATACGATGAGCGATACGAGACTCTTATACTTGACCCCATTGTGACCTAGACCAAGTTTACTCAAGTCGATCCAGGGAGTATATGCTGCAGGTTAAATATTCATTGATTAAATATTTTTTTAGGCTCTTTTTAAAGATAAACTTACTTTTAGCATTTCTAACTTCTAATGGCATCGAGTTCCAAATTTGTGGACCATTTGATTTAATGCTGAATTTTCTCAAGTTTGTTCTTGTTTTAATGGGTCGGTAGAGTGCAGCACCTCTAGTGTAGTGTTCATGTACTGCTGAGTTTAAAGTGAAATAGCCCTCAAAAGAGTCTGGTAGGAGATTATGACTATAGGAATAAAGCAGTTCGGCAATTTGGAAGGTGTTAATCTGTTTAAGATTCAGAAGCTTAAGATTTTTAAATATAGGTTTAGAGTGCTCATTTCGACCTGCCCCCTCTATCATTCGAATTGCTCTTTTCTGCAGCAGAAATAACTTCGTAAGATGAGATTCATAAGTTGAGGCCCATAGTAAGTTACAATAGCTAAGATAAGGAAGGATCAGGGTATTGTAAAGACTCAGTCTGATAGTTTTAGGAAGGATTTTTGCTACTCTCGAAATTATTCCAATATTTTTTGCTATTTTTAAGGAGATGTAATTTATATGGGTTTTCCAAGTAAGATGTTGGTCTATGAAGACGCCCAGAAACTTGGCTGAGTCTACTTTGGCGATAGGATCGCTATTAATGGATAGGTTAATGCTGAATTTTCATACATACATACATACATGCATACATCATACGTTTTACCATACTTTTATATGCATTCGTAAATTGATCTTTCTCTTTTAGGGCAAGTGGCAACCGGAAATATTGATAATTGCAGTGTTTCTCAAAACTACATGGGAGCAATTTACGAGGAAGTAAAAACGCATGGTAAGATCAGTTACAGATGGACAGAGAACAAGTAATAAGGGCCCAAAATTATAATTGAGATATTAGCCGAAGTTAATGCTCTAATTATCTTCGTTTACATAGCCTATTTGGTACTGTTACAGGATGGGGTAAATTTGACACATGAGGTAAAGTAGGTGCTTTTTAATTATCAGAGGAGTGTTTACGATGTAGCAGGTCGATGCGTTTTAGTCACGTTTTATTATGCTGTAGAACAGTGCTTTTTTCAGCCGGCACCTTTTTTCAACTACTAAAAATAATTTATTTATTTTAATAAATAAAATCAATAATTTAGTTATTTTAACTTAATTTCAATATTTTGAACTGTTTGCAGTGTTTATTGAAACACCTCCCAATCTCCATTCCCGTTTCTCTCGGGATTTTAGCCCGCCCGTAATTGTTCCGTTCCGGAACCTTTTTTCCCAGAAAAAACACTGCTGTAGAATAACTACAACAAGCCAAAATATAGCACACTGAAAATTTCACTCACAGATGTTTTTGACAACAGATTTTTTTAATTAAAAAATAACTAATATATTTTGTTAACAAAAAAGCAACTCAGACTTCACAACAGTAATATAAATGATGCAACAATAGATTTAAGTCAATATCAGTTTTATCAGCTTACAGCTGCCAGAGGTCAAAACAATCCCTTTCTTTTTCACTGTTTTTAATTACAATAATTTAAACTGTTATGGACACTAAAGTTGATAGATAGCCTAATTATAATTAAAAACTGTTTGCACACACAAATCAGTCTTAATTATGAAATCACGAGCAGAGTTTTGAAAACAAAAATGGGGCGGGGAGATAGTTGACACGAACTCGCTGGCACGAACATCAGAAGGAAGCGGGTTCGGTATACCCGCTATAGCCCAATTGAGGTTGACTCAGCCTTTTCATTTCCTACACTCCCTAGGGGCGACTGTAAAATGAGTAATAGGACAGAGGGGCGGCTTTCAGTCTGCAGTGCAGTTAAATTCGACTCCTGTAAAACTTGTTATCATCTGTTACTACTATATCATGTAATCTTACTGCGTATTTGTCGGCTTAAATTTAAAAAACGAATATTATCATTGTCATTACTATCACGTCCTAATACGGATGTTGCAGTCAAAAGTGTGGTTAGATCAGAGTTGGCCAATCCAATCTTACGAGCTTTACTGCACCTTTAGGAATATTGTGCAGGACATTGATTGATACCACCTACTTTTATAGGAAACTTGAAGCTATAACATTAGGGCCTACTATGAAGATTTGAACGTTGAAATAAAGAATTTAGCCCTTTGTTTCGAAATCTTGCCACCACAAATTAATTACTAATTAAGCAATTACCAACTTTTACCCCGCTGATGTCCAGTGCACCAAGTAAAACCGAGGGACACAAAAACAAATAAGCAGGAAAGTAAATCACAGGAAGTTCACCCACTGATATAATTAGGCCTACTATTATTATTATTAATAATTTCCTGCGAACAGGGAAATTCAATGTAGTCTATTGATGTCTTAATTTTTCCTCTCTTAGAAAGCGACCTAGCTGCCACTGGGGGCTGTGACGACAGCATGCATTATGAAAGCGTTCCACTCTCAAATCCTCAAGGTGATATCGGCTGCTCGAAAGGACTGAACTCAAATAGGACTAAACAGGAAAAGCAGGAACCAAAACAGGTTATTTATGTTTTAACAAAAGCAGAATTCTTGAGTTATAACGGGATAAAATTGGAATAACCACGCATGAAATTGTGGAACCAACATAGTCAGATTGGCAAGTAGCTGACACATTTGCGATACCAGTGTGTATATTGACACTCTCAAAGGCACATGCTAGAACTTTTGCGAGGTGCTTATGTAGGCCTATTAGCCAAAAAGAGTCGAATTTATACAAAGAAGTAATTGAAGATGACAATGTATGCCAGTGTTAGTGCAAGAGATTCTTTTGACGGTCCAAATGCCCAAGGGAATATCAGATAAATTCTCTCAGCTCGCATCAGAACTCCCAGCCATTTGACTGTCGACAGTTGTTCACAACCGAGATTTTTTCGGTTAACCAGCTATACAAATGAATGTTTAAAGGCATGATCAGACTTGGTCGTATGTGTATATGCAATTATGCATGTATGCGTAAATATTTGGGTGTATGTATGTATGTATGTATCGTATCGTATCTAGAAACTTTAAAGCGCCTCTCGCAGAATAACTATTCAGAGGCGTTCTCAGCACAGAAGCCCCGGAGAAAAAATGCCTTTAGGGAACGCGAGACTGATGACGAAAAGCCAGTCATTAGTTTGGTCCTGAGCAGAGGGGGAAGGTCACTCCAGATTGTGGGACCTACTACAGCAAACGCCCGATGCTGGGCCAAGGCAGTTTTAGCCCTGGGAACAAAACGATCAAGCCGATTTACATAGCGCAATGAGCGAGAAGATGCAGATAGCGGCTTTCGCAGATAGTTCAAGAGATATTTCGGAGCAGCATGTATGTATACTACATATGTATGCATGTATAAATGTATGCATGTATGTGTGTATGCATGTATCTGGACATTTCTATATCGTCTGCATGTATTCGGAAGACAATATTGTTCGAATGACAATAGATCATAACGAAGTTAAAAAAAGTTAAAATAATAAAATGTTCAATCCAGCATGATTCAAGTGTGCTTTTTAACTGTTTTGGTATAGCCCCAAGGTCTTTAAGTAACTTTCAATTTGTCATATAATTTCATACCTTAAAACCAATTGTCCGTTTTCGAGTCTTTTATGGTGTTTTACCAAGAAACAGAAACGGCTAATTAGCACAAGTGGCATTAACAGTAAAAAGGAAACTCGGGACGTGGACACGAAACCGTTTTCCTCTCGCCCAGCTGCATGTGAAAATAAAATACAACTGCACAAACTGCCCTGTTGTTTATAAACTGCTCCGATGCGTAGCTTAAATTTACCCTCACTTGTGGATCATGTTGCAAACTACAAAGATCAACGAAAAGGAACTCTCCTCTCCAACCCTGGATGACCCAAGGACTCTTGAACTCAACTAAAAAAAAGAAAAGTTATACATCAGCTACACAAAAAATCCCACGGTTAAGAATAAAACTATATTCACAAAGTATAGGAATAAATATAAGCTAGTTAGATTAAAAACTGAGCAATCCTACCACGCTAAAGAATTTCTTAAATATAGCAACGACATCAAAAGAACATGGCAAGTGATTAGAAAGATAGCAAAAACAGACGGCCGTGACTCAATAATCAAGGAAATAAACATAGATGGTAAGCTGTCATCAAATCCTGAACTCATGGCTACTAAGTTTAATACCTACTTTACGGATCTAGCAGAAACTTTATCTGGAAAAATACCACCATCTAAGCTAACCTTTAACGAATATCTACCAGCATCTGCAATAAACTCTTTTGTTTCACTACCTACTTCTCCTCAAGAGATAAGGCTAATAAATAACTCTTTAAAAATACCCACAGCTCTGGGATTGATGATGTAGACCCCCATATAGCTACTCAAGTAATGGATGTATTATCCGACCCACTAGCTAAGATTATTAACTGTACACTGAGAACTGGTGAGGTTCCCCTAGAACTAAAAATGGCTAAGGTTACACCAATATATAAACAAAACGCCAGGACTGAAATATCTAACTACAGACCTATCTCTGTTCTACCTTTCTTCTCTAAGATACTTGAAAGAGTCATGTATGATCGCTTATTCTCATATATAAAACACAATAATCTTCTTTACAAACTCCAACATGGCTTTCAACCGGCTCATTCAACCACCATGTCTCTGATCGACATCCAAGATAAAATTTCTGAAGCAATGGACAGTAACGAATACTCTCTAGGCATCTTCCTGGATCTTGCTAAAGCCTTTGATACCGTAGACCATCGAATTCTCATAGCAAAACTAGAACACTACGGTATCAGAGGCACTTCACTTGACTGGTTTAAAAGCTACTTGACTGATCGGAAACAACAGGTCCTATGCAATAATAGCTTATCCAAATTCTTACCTATCAGGTTTGGTGTGTATCTCAAGGTTCTATTCTGGGGCCCCTCCTATTCATTATATACATTAATGATCTCCCTAACTCTAGCTCACTACTTCATTACATCCTATTTGCTGATGACACAAATGTTTTCCTCTCCAACTCCTCATATGAAGAGCTCTTTAGAATCGCAAATATGGAACTAAAATCGGCAAGTGATTGGTTCAGGGCTAACAAACTCTCCGTCAACCTATCCAAATCTAACTTTATCTTATTCAGATCCCACAACAAGCAACCTCCACCCAATCTGAGTGACATAGTCATAGATGATAAATCTATTCCCCAGGTCAACTCAGCTAAATTCATCGGAGTATATATCGACCAGCACTTGAAATGGAGTGTCCATATCAAGGAAATCAATAAAAAAATATAACTATGAGCATTGGTATACTCAAACGAATCTCACATATAATTATACCCTCTCACAAATTGGTTAATCTATACTTCACTCTTATCTCTCCTTATCTTACTTATTGTAACATTATGGACCTCGACTTATACCACGAACTTAAATAACCTAAGAATTTCTCCAAAAAAAGGCAATACGGGTAGTAACTAAATCCCCTTACAATTCACATACTAAAACTTTATTTACACAATATAACCTACTAAACATTATGCAACTCAGATTTACGCAAACTTGTGAATTTATGTACAAATATCATAATAATCTTCTCCCTCCATCATTTACATCCTATTTTATTCAAATTCCGCATACAATTAATATGAGAAATAAATACGATTACATAAGCATCTACGCCAGAACAAATATTCGTCAAATGTCTATCAAATACCAAGGCCCAGACCTATTGAATAGCCTCCCCCCCTAGAGTCCGAACTTCTTTATGTTACAAACAATTCAAACACTCATTGCGTGCACACACAGTAGAGCATATAGTTTAACTGTTTAGTTAAGATGTAGTTAAGACGATTGTCATGTTTTGTAATTCTTTTAATGCAGGCATTTGTTGTATATTTAATTTATGTCTAAAGCAATCTCCCCATGGAGTGTCTCTCTTTGACGTCTGATGCACAATTGCATGCATTGACTCCTGCTAATATCCATTCATCCATTAACCTCTGCTATCTTTTCTACTCATACATCTTCTGTCATCTTTTCCTACCTTATTTTGTAACGCAGGCCCCTTCTTAGCGGGACTAGTCCCTTTTGGGTGCCTATTGATCTCATTAACAACAATACTATGTCGAGGATACCTAACAATGTACGTTTTACAAATGTTACCCAATGGAAATTCAATGTCATGATATTACTTCCTTGGCGCTACTTTTCCTCTTATGATTGTTTGCTACTTGTTATTCTGGGATCAATAAAATTGATTGAATTGAATTGAGTACAGGTTACTAGTCAAAATTTCGAACAATTCCGACCTTAATAGGATTCTTATCAAAGAGGTAGTTTAAGAGCTCATATATATTATACTAATGATAGGACTTTAGCTAGTTAAAACAAAACGTAATTTTAAGTTCAAATAATATTGCTATACAATATTCTAATTAAGGATATAACCGGAAATCGCCTCGGCCGAATATCCAGTTTTTCGGCACTATTCGGAAGTATTCGCCTCGGCTAATACTGTACATACAAATAGTTGCAAATAAAATTTTTAAAGATTCGTCTAGCATTATTCATTTTGAAGAAGATAAGTACAAAAAACACCGACATCGGAAGTCCACAACGGAAGTCAAGTCCATGTCATTGATCATTATATCTAATATTCAAAATGTATTAGTCAGTTATTACAAATAGGCCTACTAAAATTTATATCGATAATTTTTTATTACATGAATATGCTAAGCTTCGCATATGGAACAAATGGTACCCGGTTTGTACCCGGAGCCGGCAAATAGTACACCCAGATACTCGGATTCGGTATTGGGTGGAAAATGTCTACCCGCTTATGCCCTATTCTAATTGTGTACATTAATTATTAAAGTGTAGGTTTTGTCATATGCACCATAGAATGTCGGAGCTGATGGAACTATCTACACCGAGGTCAACGCAACCCAAGGAATGGGAAACCTCTACTCTTCTGTGAAGAAGGAGCCCAAAAGCATAAGTTTCAAGAAATCGGATTACGCTGCAGTCGATCACACGGTCAAGAGTCTACCTCCACCTCCTAAGTAATCAGAATAAGTTAAGGATGAACATTTGAAAAGCACATTCACAAACATCTTCCTTCAACTGATGCACTCAAGACTCAAGAAACAAACCTACAATAAATAGAAAATAATCTGGATTTCAATCTTCTATTTCTGGCATGGAACTGCCTCCGCATCAAGACAATTTGTCCAAATGTATTTAACCAAGAGCAAATGAACCCTTAATAGAACTATTGTTTTCATGAGCAAACATAATTTACTCCTATATCAGTTTTCTTATTCCCCGAGGTACAAAAATTAATTAAGAAAAGAGAAAAGTGTCTGGAACGGCACGTAGTCGTGCGTATAACCGTGTGGCAAAAGTACCTTTGAATGCCACTGCATGTAACCGTTGGATCGTCAGAGCCAGACGCTGAAAAAGATAGGATGTCTCGCGTGGGTCCCCAGCCATCGTGTTGAGGCTCTGTCCCAAGGACGAGATAAAGGCAGGGCTGTAGTGGTAAAATTAGAGGTGAGTACACGCTGACGGTTAGTTTTCCGAAACAAATTGGAGGTGAGTATACGCTACAGTATTTTGTGAGTACACGCTATAGTATTTTAATGTAAATAAATATAAATATTTCGTGAGGTGAGTATACGGTCTCTAGAGGTGAGTACACGCTGTATACCCGCGTATACCCTCGACTACAGCCCTGGATAAAGGCCAGGCCTTAGGAATTAACCAGGCCCATGGTTTCTTATTTATTTTTGCAGATACTCTAAAAAAATTTAAACGTTAGTGTTACTGATATTGCAGATTGCTGTGTAACTTAGACCTAGCTAAGTATCTATTTGACTTTGAAATACTGTTGGACTCTACACGAAGTGGTAACGTTTTAGTGAATTAATTACCTATGCGTTACACTCTCACTCAAGAAATTTTTTGTAGTCACGATTAAACTAAATTTTACAATTTTGTTGATATCGTTTGCTGTTTATATTTAGTTTCTTTTCACAGCGAAGTGAGCTAATGGTCCATAATGTAATTGTAATCATGCATTCCAAATTTATAGAGCGCTACTCAAAAGCTAGGCACAGGGCACCACCTTACTCACGAGCGCTGTGTCGTATCAGTGGGGTTGTCCAGCGATCGATGTCCAGTCTAGGTTCGAGTCCGGTTGCCAGAGAGACCAGAGAGAGGAGGAAGAGTGATTGTTTACAGTTTAGGTATGGTATAAAATACGTAAATATTTATGTGTCGAAACACTTAATATAACACCTCTTAGGTACCTAACTGGACAACCCCTCTGAAACGACGCAGCGCTCGGGAATGAGCTGATGCCCTGAGCTCAGTTTTAGACTAACGATTTAGAAATGTGGAGTTTACTATAAAGTCACTAATTACAGTAAACGTTTGCATTTTAATGTTTTATCAAGGAACTAAGTAGAAGCCTATAGGAATTAAATTTGAAACTGTATTTTAACAGGATTAAAATACAGCAAGCGTAGTATTACAACTTGATCTTTTCTGAGTCTGATAAGCCAACATTTAATTGACTTTAATTAAGCGCTGCGTCGTATCAGTCCAGCGATCGATGTCCAGTCTAGGTTCGAGTCCGGTTAGTAGATAGAAAGATCGGCAGCTAGCGATTTTGACCAATACAGGGTTCAAACCGCAACCTAGTAGGTTGAAAATCGCCTACTAACCTTTAGCATAGGATAAGAAATCTCCGCCATGCACGAACCTAGAGACGTGGGGCATAATGCCCTACAAGCCCCTCATAGGGCGACGCCGCATTCGTTGAAACTAACTACGCAGCAAGTAATCGAAGAACGGCTTTCCATTAGCAATCTCGCTGCAACAAGACAAACAATTAACAATTGTTCAACGCAACGAGATTGCCTGCGGTATTAAGCCTCTCACGTAATTAAACCCATTCATAACGGCCTATGTCAGACGGGCGTATGACAGAGAGGACTGTGGAGGCCGTCTCCGACCTTCAGAAATGAGGATAGTATCATCAACATCATAGTCACTAGCGGCCTGCTGTTCTAATAAAATTTATGCTCCATCCATCCTTCCATCTATATGATTTCGTGTATGTAAGCCTATAGTCTTTCTTCTTGATTATGTTGAGATGCTGTTTAAACAAGCGATATAATAGTAGACCTAACGGAGTAATGTTTTTTCACCACCGTTTTAAACAACCGCACCGAGCCGTTGCAAAAGGTATGTTACATTTTTAATTAAATATACCAGGTTTTTATAGATAGTGGGTGTTATTTGCGAAGTATATTTAGTTGATGGCGTCTCCCTTGTTTTGTTTTGATGGAGAGAGGTTAGCAACAGTTTGGGTCTGTGCGGTTTCGTTCAATCAGCGATGTTATCATCAAACGCTAGGATTCAAACCCGTATAGCCTTCGTTAGGCGCCTTCACCAACTCGTGTAACATCTTTTCTCCTAATATTCGCGGGTCTATCGTTCGTCAGGCTCTGTATGAAATTTTGAAGCCCTTCACAGATTTCTGTCACGCATAGGACGAATGCGTTTTCAAAACGACCCCGTCACACATCGTCCGAATTTGTGACGGGGCCCCTGGTCACACCTAGTTATTATATACCTATGACGTACGTACATTCATGATCACGAGTTATCGGAATAAAGAGAAAGCTTGTTTCACGCCAACGCTCACCGTCACGAGACGGAAACAACGTGGGAGGACTATGACGTTAGTCTGGCAGGAAGTTTTGATGTTATTCATCCTCATATGATCACTAAGTAGCCTATTCATTATCTACCCACGAATTGAATGAGTCTGAGTAAGTAGTAGGAAAACTAAGCGGTTGGGACAACAACTTTTTCATAATAGCATTTTTGAATAATCGTTTCACAACGTCATCAATGCTTCGTTATCGACCCAAGAATTGAACGAGTCCGGGTACCCGAACCATTTAACGAGCGATTTCTTTCCGCGTTTTCTAATAACTTTTTCGATCCTATATATTTCTTGAGTCGTCTTCTGTAGCTCCTGTTCATAGAATGAGCCTTGTATCTCCTCACCATTAGAATCGGTAATCTTATAAGTTGGAGGATCTGTGTATTGAACCTGAGATACTATAAAAACTTCCTCCATCCATCTAGGGAGATATCCTTTCGAAAAGATATTCTTCTTCTTAGTTATTCTGACTTTATCTCCGATCGAGAATCTCGGCGCAACAGGCTGTGAAACCTCTTCGCCATATAAATTCATCCATACTGCTTTTTCATTCGTTTTCATACTAGCCTTAGCGGGTGTCATTTTAATGGAAGAATGTCTAGTGTTGTTGTAATTACTAACCATTCCGTCTAAAAGGTCGATATATCTTCTCGTCGAATTAGCTGTAAAGTACTTAAACATTTTATCTTTCATCGTCCTGTTCCATCTCTCGACAACGCAAGATTTTTCTTCATTCTCCGTAGAGTATAACCCAACTAAATTCTTAACGTCTTTGTTATAAAACTCTTTCCCCATATCTACCCATAATTTAACAGGCTTTCGCCCACTCTCGAGTATCTTCACGAAGCCGCTTGCAGTAGATTTCCCACTCTTATCGTTCAATGGCACGATCCATCCGTACTTTGAAAACACATCTATAACGGTTAATAGGTATTTCACACCATCGTTTTCTTTAGCGAAGGCTTGCATATCGACTAAATCAGCAGCCCATATCCCATCTATTCCACTAACGTACACTTTTCTCTTTCTAAAATGTTTTACTACCGGTTTATGCAATTCATCCGCTAATTGATCAGTCCATTTCGGGTCGGGGCTTTTTTTAAACCTAACCCGAGACTCGATTTAACAGACAATATAGGTTTAACTACCGCTCTCTCCATACGCTCTCGGATAGTAGGATTAGGAATATTATTCAAATCATTAATCATTGCTCTATCAGCAACATTCCTAGAAGCCGTATCGGGGTGTCGATCGTAAGCCAAATCATGATGGTAAGCCGCGTTATCTACTCTGTTGATGGGGTTACTCCAATCTTTAGGAGTGCCGTCGGGATTCAGTCTCAAATCTAGTCTTGTCCCGGGTCCTGTAAACGAGTGACCTGGAAGATGCATCTCACCTGGATATTTAGCCCAAGGTAACTTTATCTTACTAGTGGCTGCATTCAACGAACCAACTACATCTCCGCCTTTCGCAGTGGTTCCTTTTACGAATTGAGTTTTTGTTTTCCCACATACAACGCATACACCTCGTTGCATGGGTCTCCCATTCTTAGCCACGACATCTTGTATATCTTTTGTTTGAGTCTGTCTTTTACACTTTACGCAATACATTTCAGTTTTAATATAGAACTTTTATATATTTAAAATGGAAGTGAAAGACTTAACGTGGAACGATTTACAATCGAAAAGATTTAATATCAACCTATTACCTAAAAGTATAAGGGGTGTAATAGTAGGGAAATCGGGATGTGGTAAGACGATGTTATTGTTAAACTTACTTTTGAGACCTGGATGGCTCGATTATAACAATTTACAAGTATTCGGAAAATCTCTATTTCAGCTGGAGTACAAAATTCTTAAGAAGGCATTCGAAGAAAAACTACCAAAAGAAACGATCATCAAGCTGTTTAACATTCGAGATGAGATAATGAGGTCTAATATTTCTCCGGCGTGCGTTGTAGAAGAGATAGCGAAAAATTTAAGAGACAAGTCGGATATCGAATGCAGGTTTTACGAATCCGCGAACGATGTACCGGATCCGAGAGAGTTGAGCCGTGACAAGAAGAACTTGATGATTTTTGATGATTTACAATTAGAAAAGCAGAACAAATGCGAAACGTATTATATTATGGGCAGACATAGTAACGTCGACTGTTTGTACCTCGCCCAGAATTATTTTAAATTGCCTAGGCAGACTATCAGAGAGAACGCAAACTTTATTTGTTTATTTCCCCAAGACATGAAGAACGTTTCCCATATCTACAACGATCATGTAAGTACGGACATGTCTATAGAGGAATTTAAAAAACTATGCGTGGAGTCGTGGAAACAACCGCATCAATTCGTAGTTATCGACTTAACGAGTGAAAGGAGCAGCGGTAAATACCGTTGTGGATTAGATGAATTTTACATCCCCAATTCTGAATTAAAATAAAATATACTAGTAAAAATGGAAGAACTCCTCATGAAGATACAGGTGAACACGGCACAGACTGTGACTAACACGAATCCTAAATCGTCGTTTTACATTTTAGTGGGCAACGAAAAGGACAGAACCGCACGAATAATAACGAAGAACAATCCTGTAATCGAACTAGATAAAACCAAAAAGTACGAAATGGCTCTAGTCGATTTGTATACTTACTACGTGTTCCCTAACATAGACGCGAGCAACAACAACTTCCGGTATTCGCCTGACAATGGCGTGACGTGGTTTGACGTAGATATCCCAGAAGGGTCCTATGAACTCACGGATATAAACGACTATGTGAAGAAAATCATGAAAGAGAACGGCCATTACGATGTCGGAAACGAAGAATATAGCATTACGTTAGAACCGAACACTAATACTTTGAAGGCGGTGTTGACTATCGCTACGAATTACGAGGTCGATTTTAGAACCGCGAACTCGATTAGAACCGTTCTAGGTTTTGAAAGTCGTCTATACATATCTGGGTATAACGAATCGGAGAATATTGTGAACATAATGAACATAGACAGCTTTAGAGTAACTAGCGATATAATCGGGGGTTCGTACTCGAATGGATCGACAACGAACGTGATCTATTCGCTTTTTCCTACCGTTGGACCTGGTTATAAGATCATCCAAATCCCAGCTAATTTAATTTATCTCCCCGTTACGATGAATACGATTTCATCGATGGAAACGAGACTTACCGACCAAAATGGAAAACTAATTAACATTAGAGGGGAAGCGATGTCGATCAAGTTTCATATTAGAGAAGTGTGAAGACTTAAAACTTTATCTTAGTTATATATAAAATGACTCAGTACACAAACTTCTGTGTTAATATTTCGGAAGGACAAAAAGACAAGATTAAACGAGCACTCGAAGCGGGAATCGATGGCGTTAGTATTAGACTATCTCACGATGATATGGATGGAGACCACGTTTTAGCTTTTACGAAAGCGCAAATTAACAAAATGAAGAAAGCTTGTCAGAACGGAAAGGGCGCGACGATCAAAATGAGTAAAACGCAATTAATATATAACGCTAAAGTCGAAGGCGGTTTTATCGGAGCTATATTACCATTTCTAGCTACTGCTGGAAAATTTCTTCTTTCTAGCGTACTGCCTAGTTTAGCACAAGGCGCTTTAACGGGTATAGGTTCCGCAGCTGCATCGAAAGTTGTAGATAAAATAAGCGGATCGGGAGTATTGTACGTTAAAAAAGGAGACTTAGGTTGTAAAGTAAGACTGGATGGAAATGGGTTGTATCTGTCTCCGTGGCCGAAAGGTAGTGCGATTGGAGCGGGGTTGTATATGAAAACGGGTAGCGGGTTGTATATGAAAACAGGTTCCGGGCTTTTACTAGGTCCTAATTCACCTTTCCAAAATATTCCGATTCTCGGTATGTTGCTTTAAAAATAATCCTCGTATAAATAAAATGTCGGGATTCAACAGGCCTATTCATAAATTTATAACGAGACCCACTCGACGGGTTGAAGTTAGAACCCAACCGAAAGAGGTGCGTTGGACGTTGAAAAGAGTGACGCATACACCCTGCAGGCAACTAGGTGGACTAAGATGGGAGATTTTTGCGCAACAACTGATAACGATTCAACCTAGAGAAACAGCTACAGTAGCGTTAGGACTAGGTGTTCGAATGACAAAAGGATCGTGTCTAGTTTCGCTTAGACAGGAAATCGAAGCGAGTCTACGAGAAGGAGTCGTTACCGGACAAGTAGAAGACATCGAAATTACTATTCAAAACGACTCGGATTCGGTAGTTAGTATAATCGAAGGCGATTCGTTATGTTTCGTTAATTATATCGCAGTTTAAAAAATTATATCGCGTTATTATAAAAAGAATGGAGATCCCACTGAAAATCGATGGAAGCGCCCATGCTTTCCGACTTTCGAAAATCACTGAAATTCAAAAAGAGATCGAGCGGGAACGTGAAAAAAGAGAGACTCTAGGTAAAAAGTATCGTAAAGGCATTAGGTTTATCAACGTAGTAGACGGTATATCAACTCTAGTCGCGTTGGGCTCAACCGCTTCGGCAATCACGGTTCTGTCTACGATAGTCGCGGCACCTATCGCGATAGGTCTACAAACACTGGCGGTTGGAGCGGGTGTTTTCAGCGTGATCGGGCGTGTGATCAACAGAAAGCTCACGCCAAAGGCGGAGAAGCACGAAAATATTAAAACGTTGGCCGAAGCAAGACTCAACGCGATCAGTCACTACATCTCGAAAGCTTTGGAAGATGGTAATATTTCGGACGAGGAATACTCGTTAATTCTAAACGAACGCGTGAAATTTAACGAAATGAAAGAAGAAATCAGAAAATCGAGAAATAGCGGAGAAACTATAGCCGAGTCGTTGAAGGACGCGTTTGCGAAATCGAAGGAAAACGTAGAACGTGAAACGTAAAACGAAAAACATAGAACATAAAACGTAAAACGTAAACGTAAAACGTGTGTAAAATCACGTTCGTTATCGCGTTTCATTTCAATGGTTTAACGCGTGTTCCAAAAACGTGTTAAAACATTATACCACCTATTTAAAAAATGTCATTTCTAAAGATTAACGATCCCACCAAAAGAGACTTTATCGTTGAAGAGTTTCTGAAGACGAAGAAAAACATTCAACGAGATTATTTATCCGAGAAACTAGGCGATATAGGATTGCAGCGAGATTTGGTAAAGTTGTACAAGCCGATCGTAGACTCGCAATCGACCTTATCGAAAGAACAAAACGCTTTGTTATCAACTATTAAGGAAAACTCAGCAGCCGCTCTAAAAGCGCTTCCCGCGTCGATATCGTCGTCGTTAAAAGCCATACAGTATCCCTCGATAGAGGCTTACGAGGATCCTATAGAAGACGTTAGAATGTTAGAATTAGGAGGCGTGGCAACGAAATACTTATCCCAATACGCTTCTAATAGAAGGGCTACCGATACGACGTTCGGTCTAAATTCAAAAAAAGACGGGAAATTTTATATCGGAGACACACGCGTATCGTTCCAGAACGACGATATAATAGTTGGAGAGAAGACTTATACAGGTACTCCAGGACTTTGGGAGCTAGTGACTAGGGCTGAACCGAACGGTTCGATTTACGACGACAGCGATATGTCCGATTACGGCGAGATTCTAGACGCGACGAATGCTATGAGGCAACCTAACAATCCGAGTAAACCAAAATCGTCTAGAAGCTCTAAGTATAAAAACATCATTAAACCGATATGGGAAATGAAGTCTGGAAAACAGACGCCGAAGACGGGTAAAGGAGTCGTCGTAATTCCACAAGATCCGAATGCTTTAGTAGAAATGTTGAGTCTGCGTTTCGCTAGCTACGGCGCGGGTAATACGGGAGTAAGAAACGAGATCGTCGGTATATGCGATGAACTATTACGACAAAAAGAGATCGGTAAAGAACAGTATAAAAACTTAATGTCGCGATTATAAAAAAACTTTGAAGATTCTGTAACTCGCTTTAGTTACAGAATATCGTTTACATCAAAAACTTTGTTGTTAAGATATTCCATATTTCATCGTTCATACTGTTATAGAACGCATGCTTCGCCGTGAGATACCTCTTTTCCAAGCTATTGAGCTTGTTCTTAAGGTCGTGAATGATCGACTCGAATTCATTAGCAACGATCTTTTTGGTAAGCTCATCCGAGTCGTAATCCGAGATCAAACTCGTAGTCTCTTCAGTATTATTCTCCGCGTTAGAGACTACTTTAATGTTGTGACAATCGCTATACTCGCTGTCGCTATACTCGCTGTCGCTACACTCACTATCGTTATACTCACTATCGCTACACTCGCTATCGCTATACTCGCTACATTCTGAAGCGTCTCCGACTAGGTCGAAAACGTCGGTTACGAATTCACTACAAGCGTCTTTTACTTCGGAAATAAAAAGGGATATAATCTTTGCGTTATTAGAAGCCAGAGTTAAAAATGAGCCGGCCGATTTTTCAACGTGTTCTGAGTAGGAATCCATTTTATATTCTCGTGTTGTTTTTATATTAACAGGAGAATATAAATAAAATTCTAACATCGAACAATCCAGTTCTGGATATAAAAACTTAATGTTGCGATTATAAAACATGCTCGTCATCGCTAATAGAAGAATTAAGAGAAAACACGTTATAGGAGGAGCGGGAATAATGGATTCTATTACGGGAGTTTTCAAGAAGCTCTTCACTTCGGATGTCGCTAAACGAGCCGCATCGTCCGCCCTTAGCGTGGGTAAAGACGCCGCGAGAGAATTGGCTAAAAAGGCGCTAGAAGTTGGAAAGAATACCACCGTAGAGGTTGGTAAACGATTGATGGATAAAGCCGCGACTAAACTCTTAGCAGCGTCGGTTCCGAAGACGCCTGTAGTTGAAACGATACCAGCGCTTACGCAATCGAATGCGGCTATCTTAGCACGGCTAATCGATAACGATGTAGGAACTACTGATATTAATAAGATACTAGCCGGTGACGGACTTTCTTCGAATGCCGTGTCCATTCGAGATCTAGTGCGTGGTCTCAACAAAAACGGAGCGGGATTGAAACTCGCGTGAGTTTAAATAAATAATCTTTAGTAATTAAAATGCAATCGAATATTCTAAACATTACAGAACCCACAGAGGTCGACGAAGGAATCGAAAAATACGAATGGCACGAATACGAACCAGCAGCGAGAACGACTTTTAACACACCCGGCGAGATTCGCATAAATATCGAAACTCAAGATCTATTTTGCCATCCCACCGAATCTTACCTGCTTTTCGAAGGTAGGCTAGTCAAAGCGGATGGAACAGCGTACGCTAATGCTAACGCAGTAGCCCTCGCGAATAATGGACTCTTGCATCTTTTCAGCCAAATCGCGTATTCCCTATCGAATCAAGATATCGAAACGGTATTTCACCCAGGCCAAGCAACGACGATGCTTGGTTTGCTTAAATATCCGGACGACTTCGCCAAAGCGCAAGGTCTTAATCAATTATGGTGCAAAGATACTGGGGCAACCGCGGTTATAGCGGATAATGCGGGTTTCGCGACTCGTCAAGGGTATCTTATTCAAAAACCAACGACTAAGGGAACGTTTAGTTTCGTCGTGCCCCTGAAACATATTTTCGGATTCTGCGAGGATTACGATAAAATAGTGTACGGTTTTAAGCACACGCTAACGATGGTTCGCAAATCGGACAACGACGCTATTTTTAGACTCGCTGCCGCGGATGCTGGGAAAGTCGACGTCGAGAAAATCTCGTGGTTTATGCCGCACGTTACTCCGGCGGATATGGAGAAGATGCAATTGTACAAAACTATCGAATCGAAAGCATCGGTACCCGTCGCATATCGAGCGCGACAATGCGATACTATAGGGGTTCCTCAATCCAATACTTTTAGTTGGCGTCTTAGCGTCAAGACGGCTCCTGAAAAACCTAGATGGATAGTCGTAGGATTTCAAACCGCTCGAAGCGACGGCAACCAAGAACATAACCCCTCGATTTTCGATCATTGCAACCTCAAAAACATGTACGTGATGATGAATCAAGAGAGATATCCGGCGGTCGACTACGACCTATCGTTTCCCAACCAGAAATTTTCGAGAGTTTATAGAGACGCGGCGTCGTTCAGCGAAAAGTTCTACGGAATGGATCCGTTGATTACGCAAAGCAACATCACTCCAGCCGATTACAAAGATCTATATCCGCTCATAGTTTTCGATGTTAGTAAACAATCGGAAAGACTGAAATCGTCGGTCGTCGATATCCAAATCAAAGCTACTTTCAACGCTCAGGTTCCAGCCGATACCCAAGGTTACGCGGTTATAATTTCGGATAAGTTGCTAAACTTCCAGTCAGATGGACAGAAGATGAGCGTGGTGTACTAATCGTCTGTATGAAAAATGTATTTCATGTTTAAAGACACTCTTGTAATATATAAAATGAAACTGCCAGAATTACACAAGTTAGCGAAAGAGAATAAGATTAAAGGTGTCACTCATCTCAACAAACCGGAATTGGTAGAGCTGCTGATCGAGAAAGGATTGATTCCCGCGGACAACTCCCTGTTAGGTAAACCGAAATTAACGAGAAAAGAATATCTAAAAGAATATTGGAAAGATCGTCGAAAAGAATATAATGACGATAGTAGATACGATAGATTGAATGGTATCAGAAACAACCCGAAACGAGTCGTTATTTTTGACTTGGAAACGGGTGAGACCATCGAGTATTCGTCGATGCATAAAGCGGCTAAAGCTCACAGAGAAAACGCTCGACTAATATCGTATTATAACGGAAAAGTATACAAAAACAGATACGAAATTACGGTGTACGATGGAATCTGTGAGATCGATAAAAAGACTTCGAGAGTATACGATGAAACTATCGATGCAGTTGCACACCCAAGCGAAGAGTCTTCTCAATGATAAGATTTCTACATTTTTAGAAACCTATCGTTTGTATACACGCGATAGGTTTCTACAGTTAAAATTACAGACTTAGTTTAAGGTCGCAAGAATGCCGCTGAAAAGTCTCTAGCTATTATGGGTGTGGCGATGGACGAATAAACGAATATCTCGAGGTAATCGGTACCGGTTAGAAAAACTATAGTACTACCGGTTGAATTGTTATGCGCAATTCCCATACCCCCTCCACCCGCAATTTGCATGTGCGACACCCCGTTTTTATATAGGAAGACGTTAGCAAAAGCGGTATTACTCGCGCTACAAAATTCTATGTACGTTGTAACGATATAGTATCCGGCTTTACCAGGAGTGAAACGAGTCGGTCCTGTACTGTTATCACTACTATCGGTATTGAATCTTACACTATCGAAAGAAACTATTGTGTGAGTTGCAGCGAGTATGGCTTGTTGAGATGTAGTGTAAACGCTAAACGCGGGTCCGACTGCAGATGCATCGACATATTTTTTAGTCGCTGCATCTCCATCACCGCTGGGATCGCGTAGGCCTGTAATGTGTGCGCCATGCATAAAGATGGGCTTATACACATTTATTTTAGACTGACCCGTCGACTTAACCATCTCTAAGGCGGTTTCATTATTTATTCCAAAACGAAATCCATCCGTTGATTGTAATGTAATCGGTTGGTTTAATCGACCTTCTATTTTATTCGTTGTATTTCCTAACAATATATTAAAAACTTTATTTCCAACTAAATCCTTACATCCTATCGCCCGCTTAAGGTCCCTACCGATGCTTAAGAATAGGTCGCCAGTCATGGTATCACCGGTTTTAGACACTTTTAGATTATCGTTGGACGGTAAATCGCTGCGATTCGTTATCAAATCTATGGCTTGCCCCCGACTTAGAGCTTCATCCATTCCTGCTTCCGAAACGTTCGTCGTAGGTAAACCTTTTATCGCGTAGCCGCTCATTTTTAGATTTCCAGTCGCTGGGTTTGCTCCATCCATTCGAAGGAAACTAGCATTTACTTGACTAAGCGTAACACCACCGGCAATTATTCTTTGCGTAGATCCTGAATCTGTATGTCCGAATTTATCTACTGGCATTGTTTTTTAATAAGATTATTTATTAGTTTAATGCAAGTCGTTTATGATTTTTTGAACTTCGCATCCGTCGTTCATCGCCTTCTTTAACACGTACAAACACAAATGTCCGCAAAACACTTCGTTATCCGGCTGTATTCGCTCGCTGTTGTAAAGCAGCGGTCTTTGGAGATATTTTATTAATTCTGTAGGAGGAGGAAGACCGTAACTATCAAAATATATTTTCTCGCTGCCGTTCTTTAAAAAACTAACCCAATGGTGACCCTCCCCATTAGAATCGTCTAGGTTTAATATTCCACACTCATTCCGTCTAGGTTTCTTCGGCAGGGTGTCTCGCATAAAAACTCCTCTAAAATTCGGAATATTCAGCTTCTTCGCAGCATCTAATAATTCAAAATTCGTTAACGGATGATTTGGAAGAACTACGCCTTCGACATCGATTTGTTTAAAACTCATTTTATATTAGAGAATAATGACCATATGCTAAAGTATGGACACCGTCTTGCTGAATCACTCGTTTATCATCGTCGGCTGAGAGAGCCACCTTGTTGACTTCTTCGGTGTAGATTTCATGAAGGTGGGATCGAATGACATTCATCTTTCTCGATTGTTCTCGTTTGGTGAACAAGCAGTCTCTGTAATCTTCGTGAGTGATAGATTTCTTGACGACATTCTTCTTGACGCCTTTACATTTCTTATGATCTACTCCAGCCATCTTGTACGAATACAGTTTCGATCTTAAACCTACGAATTCTTCGATCTGTTTTCCTCCCGCTTCATCTTTAAACATACAAATAACCTTTTTATTGATACCAGTTTCTATACCGGATGGATGATCTTTCGGATACTCGCTCGTGTCGAACCTGCTTCGAACGTCGTCGGCGATATCAGCGTAAAAATCGTTGGTCTTTATTTCATACGCCAACGAATCCGTATCGGTGAATAATAGCTTAGCCCTGTCTCCATATTTAGTCTTGATGTAATTATAGTGGAAATCGAACATTATCGTCTTGCTTAAGTCTAAAATACACATACCGAGATATATAGGTTTGTTGTAATATAGTTTCGTACGTTTCATATGAATGGCGATTAGGTTTTCATCAAAAATAGTTCGAGTGTCGTAGCTCGTTTTCGCCGCTAGTTTTATGGCTTGCTTCTCGCTGGAAACTAGTTTTATGTCTACTCGAGACTCTATATTTTCACACGTCTTCCCAAACACACTATTATTCATTAATTTGAAAAAGTCTTTCTCGAAATCGTTGGTGGCTCTGGTCCTCAGGGTGGTATTTAGATCGATATAGCTTTTCAACCAGGCACTTTCTTCAAACTTAATTCCACGATGAATTTTGGTTATCTTCAAACCTAGGCTTTCGTACAGCTTTAAATTTTCGTGATGGACTATGTACTTTACTTTATCGTTCAGGTTTGGAATGAGTTTAGGTACAGTCGAAAATTCGGGTGTAATATTCTCAGGGGCAAGAGGATAGTCGTTGTGAAGATCGTGCAAATCTCTTCGGTATTCCAAGTCCACTTCTAATATACTCGGCGTTGATCTCCAGTCGTTTAGCTCATCATTACCCATCCACCGGAACCCGTGAGTTGGTAGATTCTTACACATAGCCCCTCCATACAAATTGTTAGCGTCTAAATAGGTTATAAATGATGAAGGCTTGCTGTCATCAAACGAGGGCATGTACTTATTGTTCGCCTGCCCATAACGATGTGAAATCGTGCTAACACCGCCTCTTATCCCATGTTTAACCATTAGTATCATATCGTAATCGCTCAACAACTCCAACTCTACTCCAGTCAACTTTAATGCGGCGTCCCAAGCAAGACCCGGAGAAGTATAATACCAAGCGGGGTCTAGACCATAGTTCTCACAACACACGTCTCTAAAATTCTCAAACACGTCGGCGAGCAGGAGAACATCGGACAGGTTATATAAATCGTGGTATTCTCTAAACGTTTTAAATCCGAATTCATTCCATACCACCCGTGCATGGTTGTAGTCTTCATCGCTAATGTCCGAGTCGTTAAGTCTCGAATAGAATGCCGACTTTGGTGGTAGTTCTGTTTCGTTCAGTCGATCGATGGAATCAACGTGATCGTAAGGATACGCTCCTTTTCTAAACAAGAGATCGAGCTGATTACCAGAGTAGTGCTTGCTTATATTTTTACACTGGTCTTTGCTTAAGTTCCTCGATAAAGCGTCGAGACTCGAAGCCATAAATCGAAAACTATCGATGAAACGTAATTCACGTTTAACCTCTACTTCCTTATCTTCTTTACCCACAAACTTATCAACTACAACTTCTCTGCTAAATGAGATGTACTTTTCTTCGTTGCAAGGAATGCAGTTAATCTTTTCGTTATCATCGCCTCGTAGTTTCTTTACGAATAAATGACTGTCGTATCCGGATAAATTATGTAGCAGTACTGGGATAAACTTAGGGACTCTATAGCGTAGATTACAAATTTTATGAGCGGCCCCTCTATATTTTCCAGTTAAATGACAGTGGTCTCGAACTCGATCATCGCCTAGTTCGCCTTCGCAAATGTGGCAAACAGTAGCCGAGTCGTATAGCTCCTTGTCTTCCTTCCCGAATATCATGTCTTTTGGAAATTTAAATCGCTTGTAAATATCTTTTATATCATCTATAAGAGTGTCTATAAATATCTGCGCTACATCATCGCCTTCGTTCTTCGCTGTGAACATTACGGGGGCTTTCGAATATAAGTCATCATCGAAACATTTTATGTAATAACAGAAAGAACTCGGAACGTGTTTTTGGTATTTGTTGGTGTAGGACGTGTTAGAATCTGGTTGACAAGTGTCTATAGGTTTAATAAAACTTTCGAAATCGGCATAAACTACAAAGGGGACCCTCATCTTTCTATAATAATTTTTAAAACTCAACATAGTTCCCGGTTCTGGAAGTTCTATCTTTTGAGCGTCGTGTTGGGAACAGTACTCGGCGTGTCTAGTAAGGTATTCTATTCGTGTATAACCGGTTAAACATCTTTTGCAATAGTACATCGAACTATGGTTATGTTCCGTTCGTGTCGACATCAATCTGTTAAAGTTCTTTATCCAACAATAATGCTTCTTTTCTCCGTCAGAAATGAGTAATAGATCCACACACCGATCGTTCTCGTGCTTTGATAAATATAGTGGGAACAGGTTAACATCTTTCTCATAACCAAAAACATTAATACTAACATTATTATTCCTCTCAAACTTACTTATCACGTTAGCATCCGCTGCTACTGGGAATTCGATGCCGGACCAATTAAGTTCCTCAGACTGCTTGATTAATTCTTTCGTAATTCTTTCCGAATCTCTCACAACAGGGTTTAATGCTCTCGTTACGCACCACTTAAAACATTCTTCGTCTTCGTTCTTCATATTAATAATTCCCTTTTTACTCGCCAAACATTTCGGCAGTGGAATGTAAGAACTACCTTTCAACGGTTTATAAACAACCGTGTTGATTTCTAATTTTTGAACCGCTCTGAGTCGCCAGTTACTACCACGCATCTGGAAGGTAGCCATCGACTCAATAATTTTATCTTTCGCGTTGTTATAAATTTCGTTTACATCGGTGGAGTCTAGAATCACCTCAGTCCTTGAAACGAACGGAAAATCTTTAGCATCTACTTCTCCAGTCTTCATATCAACGCGCTCCATTGTGCAGGTAAGGACAAAGTTGACCTTAGTCTGACGATTTTTTAACAACAAGTCGACCGTCTGTGCTCGAACGGTGTTAAGAAAAGATGTGGCATCGATACCCTTAGCTCCCTCGACCGTGTATTGTTTCGTGAAGCCCTTGATGGCTGAAGCCGTTTGATGAATTTCAAACTTTGGTTTATTAATTATTTTCCTAAAATATGAAGTAATTTTTGTTCGCATTACCCCAAAGTTCTCCTTTACGATTTTCATCGGTTGCTTAGGTATGTTCCTTTCAATCACCTTAGCACACGTTTTAATCGCCGACATAGTTTTGTCGTAAATGTTTCGTGCTGTTGAGGGTGGGGTTTCAACCCGCAAACTGGTATTAGGTGGGAGTGGTGCAAAATGTGAGGGAATTAGTGTTTGGGTCTCGTTTGCTTCAATTTTAGCAATCAACTCCGCTTTCCGCAGTCGCGTATATCCAACCAAGCCGCTCTGCTTGGCGATTTTTCTTAGTTCGATAACAGTTTTCTTCGAGTATTCCATTTTATATTGGAGTGATGTTCCTTTAAGCTGTTTTAAGAAAATATTTTCATTCATTTTATATACATAAGAAAAAAGTTTGTGATGATGATGATATAAGACGACGATGGATGGACGGCCTCGACACTCGGGTCTATGACGCCCGTAAAAGAGATTCATTGTTCTATTGTTGTTATATGCTGAGGCTGTATGAATGTTCATCGTATGATATCACGCGGATTCGTTTACGTATTGCCGTTCTTCGATTACTTGCTGCGTAGTTAGTTTCAACGAATGCGGCGTCGCCCTATGAGGGGCTTGTAGGGCATTATGCCCCACGTCTCTAGGTTCGTGCATGGCGGAGATTTCTTATCCTATGCTAAAGGTTAGTAGGCGATTTTCAACCTACTAGGTTGCGGTTTGAACCCTGTATTGGTCAAAATCGCTAGCTGCCGATCTTTCTATCTACTCCGGTTGCCAGGTCTTCGCTCTGCAATCTCACAGTTGACTCAGGATAAAATTAAAGAAAATTTGACTTTTATAACTGCAAATCAAATTTTATTAGCCAAAGATAGACTATCCAAAAGAAGAAGCCTATATCAGTTTGCAAAACTTGTTTTGCAGACCTTTTTGAAAATTTGACTCAAGTTAAGTTAGTGTCTTAACATGGCAAAAATTACTTTGATGGTTTGCTTTTTATGTGCAGTTCTTGACTTAACTTAAGCAATAGTTTCTGAAGTCGCCGCATTTTAATTACCAACTCAAATAGGTCTATAATGCATTAGGGTTTACTTCGCCTTTAAGATTAGGTTACCTTGTAACGATGGTTTAGGGTTACAGAATCACGGTTAACACTAATCGTGTAACTCGTTCTTCTGACAAGAAGACATGCTCAATTATTTACGCCGAAATTATGAAAATGGAACTGAGGCTTTAATTTATATTCTTTGAAATTTGATTAATTTTAAAGGGGCTGTGATTGAGGCGGTCTAGTTCATTCTGTTGTACCTCCCCCCCCCATAGGGAACTCCCATTAACTAATATAGACAACACTGAGGTTAAAAGTAACCACTCTGGTGGCACTTCGCATGATGTTTGCTATTGGTGACAAATACCAAACCATGTGTGCTAGCATAGAACTAAGATTTACAAATACTAACAAGTAAGTAAGTAAATAATCTTTATTAGCACGAGACTAACGTTCATTCTTTACAACAACGACAGCAACAATAATAACATGTCGAGGGGTTAGTATCGAAAGAGCGACACGACAAAGGAGCGACGTAACAAAAGAGCGACAATTCAGACAGCAGAATCATAAGAGCGACAGAAATATTGCCGATTTGAAAGAGCGACATAACGAAAGAGCGACATAACAAAAGAGCGAGAAATTGGTTAATATCGTAGTCTATTTGTAATACCTAATATATAAGAGTTCACCATCTTCAAGCCCACGACCTCCCAAGAACAAACAACAGCTTGGAGGCTTGGCACAGGAGGTTCGAAATTGTAGCTTAACGTTACCACTTGGGAGTGTTTTCGATGATAAGGGAATTCATAAAAGAGAACCACCGCACAGATCAAGAGGTCGAACGGCTGATTTCAGGGAACAACCCAGTCAAGAAGAAGAAAGAGCGACTCCAAAGAGAAGAAAGAATTGCAATTGTTGTGTGGAGACACGGCACTATCCCTCTCGAGGAGCACCTTCGAGGGATTGCCCATAATATGCACTTGACCTCATGTCCTAGATTAATGACACTTTAGTACATTATTTTGTCAGACACTTTAGTACATTTTGAGTAGTATTAGTAGTAATGAGCTGCAGAGCCGTAGCAACAAAGAACGTGGCCCCCTCCGAACATATGTCTGGGGCCCCTTACAATGCGGAAACTGGAATGTGCGGTCCCCTACGGACATAAGTCCGGGGCCCCTTACAATGCGGAAACTGGAATGTGCGGTCCCCTCCGAACATACGTCCGGGGCCCCTTACAATGCGGACACTGGAATGTGCGGTCCCCTCCGAACATACGTCCGGGGCCCCTTACAATGCGGAAACTGGAATGCGGTAATATACAATATACATGGTTCATATCATGTGATGTATCAAAACTGCACTCTGAACACAACCACTGGCAAAAACACATTCAAAGAGAACGACTAAATTCAGCTGCAGTGCTTCGTTTGCTTTATTGGTGATTTGGTTCCTGTGATGGAATGGAGGCGAGAAGGACAATTAATCGACGGAGCCGAAACAAATGCCACCAAAGCACTTGCAAGATATCAGATCTCAGTCAGGTCTTCTCTTTTGGTTCGGGTTAATGCAACGGACAACGGAGTTAGATTTTCGTGTGCTACTTTCTTCACACCAACCGTCTACAGCAATTCTTCAGATGGAATTTCAATTAAATCGACAAATACACCAGACTACAAATATATATGGACGTCTCCTCCTATTAACGTAAGTTTGATTCATATCAACGAAATAAATTAAAATGATGAATAGTTTAACCTCTAAATGTTAGCATTGGATTCCTCAACCATCATACTATGACTCCGTTTCACTAATAATAAAACTTAAAAACACGATCTGTATCTAAATAGTATGGTTTCATGTAGGAATGTAATATAATCTAACGTCACAAGTTCTGTTGTAATCTGACTTAGCCATACCTGACCTAATCTAACGGTCCTAACCTAATCTAATTGAATCCTTTCCAATGAAACAAAGGAAAAGAAAAGTTGACCTACTGATCCGTTTAATTCTATCCTATTCTCTCATGTACTACTCCACAATTGAATTAACTAAACTTTGAATTTTGTAGTTGGACCACAAAGCACGACAAAACGAGTTAGCAGTAAGTTAAATGACAAGACTCTAATCACATTAGGGGATCATCTCAAATGCTATGCTGATGGAAATCCAACTCCCAGATACGAGTGGACGATTTATGCCGAACCTTCTAACATGACTGTACAAAGTCCAGGCTTTGTTGTTAATGCCAGTATGCTCTTCAATCACCAGTTCACTGGTGAATGCAAAGCCATAAATTACGTTGGTGATAGCACGACAAGAATCACGCGAAACACTACAGGTAAGCAACCGTAACAATACTCATAATTGCCATTGCTTCCATTCTTGCCAAAGCATTAACCTGCGAAATTTTACGAAAGCTTTACGAAAGCTCACTGGCAAAGACGGGTTTGCATGCACTGTAAGACACTGCAATGATACAAGACTTGCACAGTTACACTGGACTAATTATGTGCTTCTTAATATGGGTCGTCACCAATTCACAATGTTTGGTGCAAAGCAAGTTATTGTTTCCAAAATCCTTTGACTACTGTACCAGTCATTACACAGCAGCTCGCTTAGGCGTAGGCCTACTTAGAATTAGCTCGATGGGTAATGCTCTATTTTGCAAGGAATCTCTCAGACAATAGGTCTTGTGGCACTGAGTACAATGTCAGTTTCACTTCCTACATAGGCCCTACGATTTCAAATAGCATCCACCGCACCTGGAGAAGTCTACCTGTCAATCTGCATTATTACCTTTCGCTCTGACTCGAACTGAACCCGATCCAAGAAACTTCCCTGATTTTATTTTATGAAGCGCTTGCGTTTAGCCTGATTCCATTACTTTGTAACTTGCGCATTTACAAGATGCGAAAGCTATGCTTTAGACAAATTTACATCGCGACAATGTATGCCTAATTCATAACGACTTTGACTTCCAATCTAACCCATTATTATTTTCAAAGCGTATGAAATCTGATGAGAAACTTTAAAAATGGGTAACAATAGCTTCAGTTAAACTAGCAAGTATTAATTTTAGGTAACGGAGAGACTCGCTTAAACTGAACCACCTGGAAACACTAGCCGTACTGAGTGTTCTGGCAACAAGGATGCTCAGAATTTCGGAAACGCGATTGTTCGAGTTGTTTTGGTTTTGGCCGGGATTCTCTCCACTTTGATTTTAATTGCAATAGGAACAAGATATATCTGCAGACATAGGCGCCGACTTCTTGGTGGCCTTGGGTGCCAATGCACCCAGAGAGAAAGTTCAGTGGGTGCCTGGCACCCAGAAGAATTCGTACCTGAAATTCAATTTTTTGGACAACTAACTCACAACTTGAGAAGTACAACTAACTGCAACAGAAACAGGTATTGCTAAAAAGGTCGTCACATTTTTTTGGCGCATGAATTCCTAACAAAAGGGTCGTCACGTTTTCCTTAAAAAGGTCGTCACGTTTCCCTAAAAAAAGGTCGTCACGTTTTTTGGGGATGAATTCCTGAAGAAAACGTCGTCACATTTTTTGGGGGATGAATTCCTAAAACAAAGGTCGTGAAAATTTTAGGAGAGAATGACCTTAAAATATGCACTGGGACCCAGGCACCCAGAGACAAAAGCAAAAGTCGGCACCTATGAATACCTTGGTCCATATTCAGAATCTACAGTTCTACCGGCGCCAGCAAGCGCCACAGATTACTTCTAGTCAGACGTCAAAAACCGTCACCTTGTAAATGAACTTAAAAAGGAAACACAACCTCAGTTGTCAGAACTTATTTGTACGTACATGAAAACGAGAAGTGGCATTGCCTAAAATGTATGTAAGGAGTGTAAAACCAACCACTGTCATCAACTTTATACCTAGACCAATCTTTCTAAACTTTCACTTTACTGTGATTGATTTTTTTTAACTCATGTACAATGCCATTTTCTTCGGCCTCGGCTGTTCTACGGCGTTAAATAAATAGTCTTATTATTATTAGATAAAATAGATATATATATATATATATATATATATATATATATATATATATATATATATATATATATATATATATATATATATATATATATATATATATATATATATATAGATGGATGGATGGATGGATGGATGGATGGATGGATGGATGGATGGATGGATGGATGGATGGATGGATGGATAGATAGATAGATAGATACAGTAGATAGGTAGATAGATAGATAGATAGATAGATAGATAGATAGACAGACAGAGAGACAGACAGACAGACAGACGGACGGACGGACGGACGGACGGACGGACGGACGGACGGACAGACAGACAGACAGACAGACAGACAGATAGATAGATAGATAGATAGATAGATAGATACAGTGGCGTAACAACCTAGCCGGGGGCCCTTGGACATTCTAAGCTTGGGGGCCCTTACCCATTAAAACGTAAAAATAATGATATAGCTATATTTTAAACTGCAGTTAGACTAAAAAAGAGTATTAAACGTTCTCATTAATGACCCATATTTCAAGTCACATTAATAGTTCAAGACAAAAACGAATACAACAAAAATGTATTGCCTACGTACACTTGCAGTAGGCCTAATATAATGTATGCAGTTCTCACATCATGTCATCTATCACGGAATTGGCTACATGTCTTTGTGCTGTTTGTCACTCACCCAGTCACCGTCGCCAGTGCTAAGCGCTCCATCTCTGTAGTTCTTCAGAGAATTACTTCACGAATTTGGCTATTCTAGCTTTACTATGAGCAAATTTGTCTATCAAGTTATCAATATTCAATTGTTTTGCACATTTGATTTTCGATCGCAAGAAGAGCAAGACCATCAAGCCTGTCCTGTGAGGTAGGGGGCCTAGTGGATCTAAGATACGTCTTTATAAGTTTCAACTTGGAGAAGGAGCACTGGCTGGGAGAGTGTCAAAAGCACACAGGCAGTAGCCAATTCCGGGATAGATGGCGTGGAGTGAGAGCCCAATATGAGTTTCAGTATGTCCAACACAGTTTTTGCTGTTTCGAGTTCCTTGCTGAAATCACGTCTGAAGGACCGCGCCTCTGACAAAAAAATCGGGGCCGATGTCCGATTAATATGTTTGTTGCAGTTTTGTTGCTGCTAATTCCAAATGAACATCGGATAATTGCAGAAGAGATTTGGGATAGGCCTAGAGAAAACTAAACGCTGCAGAAACTAAACACTGCCCTTCAAAACGACTCTTAAGCTGAGCCATTGCTGTCTACAATAGCGAAAAATACATGACTCTTGAAAGCTATTTCTGGTTCGATCGTCACTGTTCAGTTCACCAGAGAATTTATTTGTGCGACTTTTTCTAACTTCGGCGTAATCTTACAAAGAGCTGACTGATTGCTGTAGCTGTAGTAATGATAGATTCATATGAATCACGCATGTATGATGTTAAGTCAAATGCCACATAGAGAAGTCTGGTAGCTGTATATAGATAGGTCTATATATAGACTGATTGAAGTGCACGAGATGCACTGTCAATTGTCAGTAACAATTGTTCTCAAATTATAATAAATATATGAACTTAAATTTCTCCATGTTTGGCTTCAAACCAGTGGCATCACTTCTCTCCGTGGAATCTTTGCTCTCGAGGCAAATTCAGATTCACAGCGTAGGCCTAACGTTTAAGGTTTAAGGCATTAGTAATGTTTCACGAAGTGAAGCAGATTAATTACTTGTATTATATACTAATTACAAAAGCAAAACAACAAGAAGTTCAGAACTGCTATTCTAAATTAGAAGTTCCTTACCTTGAGTTGAGTCTTAGTTTCTCTGGTTCAAGAGAGCTTTAGCCGTCGATTAAAAATTTAATTAGAAGTCGTTTTTAAGTAAGCGAATGACTGTATTCTGAACAAGAAAGACGTATTGTACTTTCACGTGAGGCTGAGAAGCACGAAGACTGCAGTCGTTGTAGACAGTGTTGAGTGTATAGGGTACAGGGCTTTTAGAGAGACATTGACAAAGAGACAGATTGCGACAGAGACAGAACGAGTGAGATAAAACGAGAGAGACATAGACAAAGAGCGAGCTAGTGAGAGAGCGAGAAACAGATGAACAATTAGGCAGATAATATTACGGACATTGCTTAGCACTGGAGCTGAGAGATATGCGTATACCGTACAGTGTATGCAGTGATGTACGCCTAAAAGGGAGAATCTGACTCATGGGATTTCATTCTACTGTGCGTGGATTAGGGTCAAATACCCCGACCCCGGCGACCTAGATAGACAACACGTACATATGTCTGTGGCAGTGTGTATCAAGTATCATATGAAGCATCAGTCATATATACAGGCTAGTTCCTCAGGCTGCAGAGAGGCTCAGACCTAGGTGGGCCTTGATGTGGTACTTTTGAACACCGTAGGCTATATATGTCATCAGAACCAAATATATCAATGAACCAAATAAAAAAATCTGCGCTCGGAGGAAAATGAAATAATAGGGCACTATTAAAGCAAAATGTCACACAGGGTGCGCAGTAAGAAAGCTTGGGGGCCCTTTGGACCTCGGGGGCCCCTGGACTTTGTCCACCCTCGTTATATGGTTGTTACGCCACTGGATAGATAGATAGATAGATAGATAGATAGATAGATAGATAGATAGATAGATAGATAGATAGATAGATAGATAGATAGATAGATATATAGATAGATAGATAGATACAGAGATACAGTCCATAGATTGAAAGATAGATAAGTAGAGACAAAGATGCCGAGAGAGACAAAGATAGACAGAGAGAGGAAGAGAAAAATTGATGGAGAGAGTCAGTGAGGAGTATAGACACGGAAGAGATATAGTTGAGGCTATGTTCGTGTATTGCCTTAGTAGAGGACGATGTGTCTTTGTACAGCGTGGAGATGCTGCTGTAGGGAATGTGTCCTTAATACCGCATCGTCTGTCTTGCATGTTGATCGACTCAGTCCGACGTGTTTCGGAAGCCTTTAGAAATCGATGTAATAAATAGCCTATGTTGTATAACCGCCCTTCGCGAACAGATTTCAGAAAGCAAACTTTGAAATGTATAGGATTATGTATTATACACATAGATTCAGACCAGTTTTTGACTGGTTTTAAAGAAAAGATGATGTTTGATCACATGTAGGGCCTACAGTTATTCAATCGAGAATACTCTATAGGCCTTGAATGTAGGCCTAGTGTAGCTGATGTAACAAGATTGTAGTGAAATTAAACGTAGGCCTACTGGTGTGAAATTCGACATTGAGAAGAATGAAATTAATGACTACAGTTTCGAAAGGTTTTAATATTTCAATATTTCAGAGTTTCTAGCTGTTTTAATATTTTAATATAAATATAGGGAACTGTACTTATAGAAGGCAATTATGCGTAGCATTACGGCGAGTGAAGTTGAGTTTTATGTGTACCAGTAAGCAAGAGAAATTGTGATTGTACTTGTAATCGAACATTTATAGAAGAATACACAAAACTTCGATTCAGAGACCCAAATCAGTGCTATCCTTAGCAAATGAAATGGACTCCAGGCGTTTCCGAAACAGAGGAAAGAGAAAGACTGAGGAACTCAAGCCGCAGTTTCTGCGGAATGCGGTCCCAACTAGAGGGCCCAACATAAGCAAAGCTTTCAGATTGAGCAGTAGACCAACTCATGCGGGGGCAACCAGAAGGTCTTTGGCGGTCGAGGTGAGAGTGCAGCGACTAGGGAGTGAAGAGACCAAGGTACCAAGGCAGGGACCTTGAAGAGGCATTAAAACCATTTGCATTAATCAATAGTTTGTTTCAGATGAAATACCAGGCTGGTAAAACTGGCGGCTTCAGGTCGGCACGAACTTTTATTGAAAGAAATATATACTTTAAGGCCAAATGCACTGTTCAGAAGAAGTGACTAGTATATATTAAAGTTTCTTTATTGAAAGCACACGTAATATATGCCTATAATTCATTATAAGTCGTTTTTCAATGTCAATAAAGAAAACTTGGATAGGATATGGACAACGGCACAATGGCAAGAAGCAAGGACTTTTTATAGAAAGGACTGGTAACTGCCTATTTAACGCCTTTGGAAAAGTTATGGCGTCCGTAGAGTGTAGCGCCTCTAGCGGCAAATGCGTATAAAGTGTTTAATCGTTGAATAATTATTTCTTCGGCAATAAACAATTGCCTTTATATATCAAAGCATTATATTTAATGGGCGCTATATTGTCCATTACCATATATATGACATTTTAAATACACTTTAAAGCTAATTTCTAATTACTTTTGCAATGCACAAGCGTGCCGCATTGGACTGACACTGTCTTAAGAATTCTTTAAACATCGTATAATATAGTATTACCGCATTTGTATAGCGCCCCTCACAGGTGAGGCCACTCTAAATCCCTGCCAAGTATTTGCGTATTTGTATAGCGCCCCTCACACGTGAGGCCACTGTAAATCCTTGACAATGACGAATGCAACCAAGCCATTAATGAAATCGATGAGAAATTTTTGTTCTAAGAAAGGTCATGTTTGGTTGTGTGTGCGTGTAGTTGTGCGTGTATGTGTTTTTGGAGGTGTGTGTGTGTGTGTGTTTGTTTTTCTTTATGCGTTTGTGTGTACGTATGTGTTTCTGTATGTTCTCCTCTTGTTTCCGTCACTTGGGGATTGTCCTCCATCCTCCATTTCCTTTACCATTCACTTTAGCCTTATATCAAAATATTGTTTTTATCATATACGCCAGCTTCTATTCATACGCAGGTGTCTTTCAGTCCATACTGTCACTACGCTGGTCCACGCTTCTATCTGCACTCAGATGGACTTCAGTAAGGCTTTGTACATTGGCCTTTCCTCCTCCAAATAAACCAAGCTTCAATCTATTCTTTATGCTTCTGCTCTGCTTATATATGTGACATTCCTGAATTTGCCCATATATCTGCTTTTATTTGTAACTCCCTCAACTGGCTCCCTGCCCAACAAATAATTCAGTTCAAAACCATCACCCTCATGAGCAACTGCCTCACTGGTTCCGCTCCGTCTTACCCTATGAATTTCTTAATCCCTTTTGCTTCCTTGCCTGAGAGAGCTTCCTTGCTATCCTCAGCCCGTGGCCTTTTGGTTTTTCCACGTATGCACTCTTCCACCACCCAATGTGGAGGCCCAATGCTTTGCCTATTTGTGTCCTTCAGCCTCTAACAGTCTTCCCCATGCCCTCCGCCAATAGCTTCTTTCCCTCTCTCCTTTTCACTTCCATACTTGAAAACTTTAGTTTTTGCCGGTGCTTGTATTGATGCAAGTCTAGAGCGCCGCTTATCTGAGTGGCGCTATATAAATATTCGATTACAATTGCAATTACAATTATGTACGGTTGTGTACAATTTCATTACTGTTACAGTTCGAATGGCAAGTATCCAGACGTGTCATCCGGGGGTAGGCCTAATATGCCAGTCTTTTCTTTTATAAACTCTTTTTTTAGTGTTATATAGAAGCTTTGCTAAATGAATGTATTAATCCGTGTTAGGTGTTAAGAGCAAGACTAAGACTTTTTGTTTTAAAAGCAAAACCAATACTGTTATACACTAACTCAACTGCACTGCAAACCAAGACCGATGTATAGGTCTACTTAGGCCTACAGCACAACAAGACTAGTATCAATATGTTATAATCTACACAAGGCTTCTTTATTAAAGTTTATTAAAACTGTTACTTATCATTTATAGGAATTTTTTAGGTGAAAAGTAAAGCAAACACAACGCAGGTATTTTCATTTTCCAATACAATTAATGTCATATAGGCCTACTAATGACGCGCAGGTATGCCTATACCTAGTTCTATAATAGCCTACAGCGTTGCAATGTCCTACGCTGATTTTCGAAATGTAGTTTACTTAATTTACATTAAATTGAAGCAATATCTATAAAATTATGATATACCTTTCTTATTTATTTGTAAAGCGAAAGACATATAATTCTGTATTCTTCTTCCTATAATTAGCAGCCTACAATTAACCGTTTCATATGAAAACAGCATAGCTTTTGTTAATTTGTTTACCTGTGTAGAGGCGCTTATACACCCTCAGCGCTATAATTGTGTCGCCACTATCTCAGCCTTACAGCCGAGTTACACATTATTCTAATGAGTAACCATTCCTTTTAATATACATTCCTTGTGCACCATGTGAAATCTGCAATATATGATGCTTAAAACCCCTTCATATATTACCTAGGCCTACGCAGTGACTTTCTAATATATATCTGTTTCTTTACGCTATTTTTTTACTTACTTATGAATGACACAGTGTTATCCAATATCACCTACTAATTGGCCAGTCCAAGCCTCTACAGGAAGATCAATAAAGAAAACGACATATCGGATTGGTGCATAGCGTATCTTCAAAAACTTTACCACTTATAACAGTACACACTTCATTGCAGAAACATTGGTGAAAAGGGCATTTTACACGTACGCCTATAAGCCAAAGGTTATTTATTAATATAATTACTTACTTTATAATATAGTATGTATTACTTATGAACTGTATTAGACACTTTGCCGAAATGACAAGATATAGGCCTACAATAGCCTGCCAAGTTACTAGGTTGACTGCTTATAATAGGGGACGCGTTTTATACAGGAAGACCAATAAAGAACTGTATTGGAACTGCTGTAGAAGATCTGACGTGTCTGGAAATGGATATGACGGTGAATGATGCTCTTGAAGTTGCGCAGAACATGGAATAATGGATGAACTGCTTTGCCCTATGTGCATTTGTGCACTGTATTGACAAAGTACTAAGTAAATGAAGTATTATTTATTTCTGAATGTAATTTAATGTGAACACTTTGTGAAATGAAATTTTTATTTCCATATATGATTATGAATGAAAATACTCTAAGCAATAACAATAACTCTACTGCTTATAGTATTTTAATTCATAGTCATCTATGGAAATAACTTAACCTTTATTATATGTTATGCTTTCACAAGGAATACTTACACTACCGTTACAGAAATGTTTCATAAATGACCTAAGGTATTTCATTTCATGTCATTCAATAAAGTACAGGTGAAAGGTTATGAAAGTAAAATTGTTTATGTACTTGATATGTAACAAGTCGAACACACAACATTGCACAACTCAACATATACCTAACCAATACTAATATTGCATTTTACAAATAGCGCAAAGTTCAAACTATCTTCCTATCTTTCTCTCCTACTATCTCTGCTCCCATATGCCCAAAAGAAAGAAAGAAATTCAAATATTTGCTCTGTATACCTCTCTTCTGACCTCTTTCAAAGTATCTCTCTATCTGGCTGGCCTACTGTCTCTCAATACTACCTTTGAAGAAATGTTTCATAAATGACCTAAACAATATCACTGACCAATACCAATATTGCATTGTCAATATAGCGCAAGCATTACTCCGTCATTATAAGTTCTTTGCGAATAAGTGGTAATGGTAACACCAGGGATCGGTTGGGACCGGAACGCACCGGAGCGGCGTTCCGGTTCTTTTGTTGACGACCAGTATTTTTAAACAGGATTTACAGGAACATTTCTAGATTAACATGGCGCCCGACGCTGGCGTTCCGGTTCATTTTTGTTTAGGTCGGGACCCCTGGGTAACACATCTTTGGTACTAACGGAGTTCCAAAGAAAGGCAAGGAGACGTACGAAGAAACAAAGCACTGATGGACAGAGTTACCCGTTTATTATTTGTGGTGAAATAGTTGCGGAACACACACACACACACACACACACACACACACACACACACACACACACACACACACACACACACACACACACACACACACACACACACACACACACACACACACACACACACACACACACACACACACACACACACACACACACACACACACACACACACACACACACACACACACACACACACACACACACACACACACACACACACACACACACACACACACACACACACACACACACCTCCACAAAAACATACACACACGCATACATACACGCACGCACACACAAACAAACATGAGCTTTATTAGAAAAAGAAGTTCTCATAGACTCCCTCCGCCTATATCTGCTCCCTCCGCCTATATCTGCAGCAAGACGTGTCATTTTAATTTACTGTACAGAAATCGGCGTCCAAGAAACCGAAACACCACGGAAACATTATGAAATGAGAAAACATACTCCCTCCCCACCCACGCTTCAAACTGCAGTCATCAACCAGGCTAATTCAACCACCACCTATAACGCAAGCAACAAGAGAGAAGACGGACTTCTGCTGACCCCTATGCCTGGCGGGCATACAGCCATTAATCATTTTCTGGTATATGTACACGAACAAACCCTACCTACCGCAGTCCCTCCATCACTTCAACGTCCCGGACAGATGCAAAGAGCGTGGGAAAATCTTAAAACTTGACCAAATCACTCCATGAAATGAAACCGAAAGAACAGTATAAGAGAAAAAGTAATACTTAAAGGCGGTAAAAAAAGAAAGTAATCATAGGAAAGAAATAACTGCAATGTCTAAGATAAAGCTTTCGGGTTAACAAAAACCGTTTCGCCGACTATCGATAACAGAACTGTACAGACGATTACATGCAATTATGAAATGTTTCAGAGAAACTCTTTAAAGCTCGCCATGCCTGGATTAGGTCCGTAAGTCATGAAGTCAGTAAACTAAAAGAAATGAATACTAAGAAGAATAAGAGTTTTGGAAAGAAAACATTGGTATGCGGATGAGCGAAGAAATGCTACAACGAAAGAATTTGGGTGGTAGAAACTTTATATGTTGGTTCACGAATCTCTGAACGTTGAGTCTGCTTATACAACTGACCCCTTCCATCCATGGCCTAGCGCACGAAAAGACACCTGTTAGATATATAGAGACGACGATTACACATAGAACAAAGTGTATAACACACATATATATATATATATATATCACTCTGTCGCTGTGTAGAAGATGAAACGGGCAATTTCTTACAAACGTAAGGGGAAGGGTAAAGCGAGACAGAAAAGCACCCACTCCGGCTGTTACAAATGGAATAGCATTGACCGATAGCCACCTCAGCCGACGATTGACAAATTGCAACTGCTAGCCTGCGCATGAAAGGACGAATGCCAAGGCCCAAAGTTTTACAGATTTGTCTAAATTAGTGAGCATAGCGGCTACACCAGGTTCTCATCCTTTAAACGTGACCTTATGACCCAGGAGAAACCAAACATTCTAGCTTGGAAAGCGACATTTGTGTGAACACTGGTTACATCGGACACACTTAAGAAAACCGGTAATACGCAGGGCTTGGGAGTATTGACAGGCATCAATATAAGATGTAAGGGTAACAGTACGAATGAATGAAAGAAAGGAAAAGTCGAAATTACTTCTCTGTAACTCACTCATGTTACCTTCGCTGGCAATACAATAAGCGCTAACACCTAATTCTGTATACGTGGGGCGGCTCCCTCTTCGCGACCACTCCACACATATTGTATAGCAAGCTATTTGGGCAGCAATGTGAGGGATGGGAGGATTGGCTCTAAAAGTTGTATTAATTTGGGCGACGCCTGTGGTACCATGGCAGTAAACGCTTATTCTACAGCGCCCCCTTTGGAAAAGGGCACCAAACGCCATTCTTGTAGCGGCCCCATCTTTCTACCACAGCGGCGTCGACAGAGGTCGCCTGTCTTAGGGAGACGGACGGGGGTGGACTTCATTAGAAAATAACTGCAAGCCGGCACGCAAGTGTTACACATATTTCATACTTATATTACAGCGACTATAGTTTCTTCAACACCATATGACAAAATATGCCTATATTTAAATTATGTTCGATAGAAGAATGGTGTTAACGTGTATTTGGCGAGAAGCATATATGTTATCAAATGAGCGAGAGATATGGCTTCGTGTCATGGCAGTAATGGTTGTAGTGCGAATAAATTACTGTGAATTCGAGAAGTACATTTACCAGTGGATCTGCTAATGCATGAATGCTATGAGAGAGAGGCAACTGCAAGCTATAATGAAAGATCGTCTATGTTCACGCGCTAAAAAAATCCTATGCAGAAACGTGGGAGAAAGATGAACAAGGAGAAAGTATTCGTTAGAATGTGGACGAAAGTTGTATTGAATCGTTTTTCGACGCAGGTCAAGACAAAGTACAGATGCAGCGTCCGAAAAGAACCGTTCATCCTCGTTCCAAATATGGTTTTGAAGATTACAGAAGAGGCCAGGATGTGATATATATACCGTACACGGACGACTTTAAATAGATAGATAGGCATAAATATATATCGATAGACAGTAGTTATTTGACACCGATGGTTCGTAGCAGCCGACCTGAAAAGCAATGACCAGAGATGACCTCAAATGGTGATTGACAGATGACAACTGTTGGAGGCAGCAGCACCCACTTAAAAGGAAAACATGTGTTAAGTGCTTCTCCAGACAAATTTATCAATATTAAGTTGTTAAGTACGAACTGACCTCTCTGACCTCGACAATGAATGTTCAATGGGCAGTCAATGATTTAAAAGCGGAACGCCAAACCGAGTATGTCACTCGTTGAGAAATAGTCAAAGAGAAAGGAGTGAAATTAGAATTGAATTATAAAGAAAATAAAAAGATAATTACGAAAATGGCTACTTGGTATGTCGTTGAGAAAGAAGAAGGAGAGTATTGTCGTTCACTGAATGAATTCGACGGTACTGGAGAGGGAGATCTTCCGGAGCTGAGTGACTTACTGCGGGACTTACATGCTATGGATGACGGATCTGGGGCTACAACGGCGCCAGTCCACAGACTTGATACTCCTTCTTTTTCCAATACCCCCCCACTACCATACGAACTGAATGATGATGCTCCACCTCCGTATGAAGGTCCAGAGGACTTGCGTAGCGTGTCATATGGGAACGAGAATGAGAGTGACTGGAGTTCTGATGAGAGTGCGTGGGACTCCGACAGTGAAGGAGAGGCGTTGGCACTACCTGCACCTGTTGCTATTGTGCTAGGACCGTGGAGCGATATTGAAATAGACTCCTGGAGGGTTGAAGCAACTGGAATGCTTTGGCACCTACTTACGACGTGCTGTTATGAGGGGCACATTGACGTCAATCACCAGTTGATGTGTGAACTTTACGTGCGGTTACCGGTTGTGGGAAACATACCACAATGTCTGCCAGTAATGGTGTCTGTTTTGCAGACACTTGCGACAACAGAAGGAGCCGAAACAACGCTGCGCTGGTGGAGTGCACAGGAAGAAAGAGCTCTACCCCCATCTCCACTTCTACCAACTGTCCGACTACCCTCTCTGATTCCGTGGGCCCGATCGGATTTCTGGAGTTACGCGACATGGAGCATGAACACCTGTATAATTTCGCGTTTCCTGGCTCAACCGATGCCAAGAAGTGAAGACGACTTCCTGGAGACCATACCGGACCTGTACCGCGCTGCAGCTGGGAACGAGTGGATGGTGGAGCTGTGTGTACATGTCCTATACGACGTGCGAAACTTCGCTTGGAGTTGGATGGTTATATTTCGCAGACATTGAGAGAACGAGCACGGGAGCGAGCAGGTCATCAAAAACTTGTATGTGTTAATAAGCAGTATTCCAATTTCTAACAAGACTGTAAGTGAATTAGTCGTAGAAACCATGGACTTCCGTTATTTACATATGAACTTGGATAGTAGCGACACTAGTAATATGAGACTATAATCTAGCATTGCCGTATATCTGACGACACATAAAGACTGATTAACGAGTTGCGTGACGAATTAACGGTTGAATTAAGTAATGGAAGGCTATAAGACAGTGCTTGCGTATTTCAATGTAAGGAAATACTTTTGCGGTTATGTGCTAAAATCAGATATAAACTGGTATGTAGACAGACTAATCCATCAATGATTAGCGCCAACTCTTTTAAACTCGTACTGCGAAAGGATAACACTTCACTTGCTTAGCTAACTGTTCCAGAAGAGGAATTTGAATATTAATATGTAAGGACGGTGCATGAACGTCCAGAGGAGAGAGTTTCTTTTCATTAGTAATAAGGCTAATCGTGTAGTTAGATTCTTGTTTATTAAGGTTTTTTTTATATGCATATGATTAACGTCTTGCATGCATTAGCTAAGATTAGCACAGTAAGACTTTTTGTGTGCGTGTTAATAAACCTGTGAAGACGCTACAGAAGCTGTATGTGTATTTGTTTGTGCGTGTGATAGGCTTATAGTGAGGCGCATTGCTATATATATACAAATGAATTGGAGTCAGCGGTTTGAGATTTGGAGCGTTGTGTGTGTAGGCCTATGTAAGGAATGGACGAATGTCTTATTTGCCCGTTAATAAACCTGTGAAGACGCTATAGAAGCTGTATGTGTATTTGTTTGTGCGTGTGATAGGCTTATAGTGAGGCGCATTGCTATATATATACAAATGAATTGGAGTCAGCGGTTTGAGATTTGGAGCGTTGTGTGTGTAGGCCTATGTCAGGAATGGACGAATTTCTTATTTGCCCGTTAATAAACCTGTTAAGACGCTATAGAAGCTGTATGTGTATTTGTTTGTGCGTGTGATAGGCTTATAGTGAGGCGCATTGCTATATATATACAAATGAATTGGAGTCAGCGGTTTGAGATTTGGAGCGTTGTGTGTGTAGGCCTATGTAAGGAATGGACGAATGTCTTATTTGCCCGTTAATAAACCTGTGAAGACGCTATAGAAGCTGTATGTGTATTTGTTTGTGCGTGTGATAGGCTTATAGTGAGGCGCATTGCTATATATATACAAATGAATTGGAGTCAGCTGTTTGAGATTTGGAGCGTTGTGTGTGTAGGCCTATGTAAGGAATGGACGAATGTCTTATTTGCCCGTTAATAAACCTGTGAAGACGCTATAGAAGCTGTATGTGTATTTGTTTGTGCGTGTGATAGGCTTATAGTGAGGCGCAGTGCTATATATATATACAAATGAATTGGAGTCAGCGGTTTGAGATTTGGAGCGTTGTGTGTGTAGGCCTATGTCAGGAATGGACGAATGTCTTATTTGCCCGTTAATAAACCTGTGAAGACGCTATAGAAGCTGTATGTGTATTTGTTTGTGCGTGTGATAGGCTTATAGTGAGGCGCATTGCTATATATATACAAATGAATTGGAGTCAGCGGTTTGAGATTTGGAGCGTTGTGTGTGTAGGCCTATGTAAGGAATGGACGAATGTCTTATTTGCCCGTTAATAAACCTGTGAAGACGCTATAGAAGCTGTATGTGTATTTGTTTGTGCGTGTGATAGGCTTATAGTGAGGCGCATTACTATATATATACAAATGAATTGGAGTCAGCTGTTTGAGATTTGGAGCGTTGTGTGGACATGTAGGCCTATGTAAGGAATGGACGAATGTCTTATTTGCCCGTTAATAAACCTGTTAAGACGCTATAGAAGCTGTATGTGTATTTGTTTGTGCGTGTGATAGGCTTATAGTGAGGCGCATTGCTATATATATACAAATGAATTGGAGTCAGCTGTTTGAGATTTGGAGCGTTGTGTGTGTAGGCCTATGTAAGGAATGGACGAATGTCTTATTTGCCCGTTAATAAACCTGTGAAGACGCTATAGAAGCTGTATGTGTATTTGTTTGTGCGTGTGATAGGCTTATAGTGAGGCGCATTGCTATATATATACAAATGAATTGGAGTCAGCGGTTTGAGATTTGGAGCGTTGTGTGTGTAGGCCTATGTCAGGAATGGACGAATTTCTTATTTGCCCGTTAATAAACCTGTTAAGACGCTATAGAAGCTGTATGTGTATTTGTTTGTGCGTGTGATAGGCTTATAGTGAGGCGCATTGCTATATATATACAAATGAATTGGAGTCAGCGGTTTGAGATTTGGAGCGTTGTGTGTGTAGGCCTATGTAAGGAATGGACGAATGTCTTATTTGCCCGTTAATAAACCTGTGAAGACGCTATAGAAGCTGTATGTGTATTTGTTTGTGCGTGTGATAGGCTTATAGTGAGGCGCATTGCTATATATATACAAATGAATTGGAGTCAGCGGTTTGAGATTTGGAGCGTTGTGTGTGTAGGCCTATGTAAGGAATGGACGAATGTCTTATTTGCCCGTTAATAAACCTGTTAAGACGCTATAGAAGCTGTATGTGTATTTGTTTGTGCGTGTGATAGGCTTATAGTGAGGCGCATTGCTATATATATACAAATGAATTGGAGTCAGCGGTTTGAGATTTGGAGCGTTGTGTGTGTAGGCCTATGTCAGGAATGGACGAATTTCTTATTTGCCCGTTAATAAACCTGTTAAGACGCTATAGAAGCTGTATGTGTATTTGTTTGTGCGTGTGATAGGCTTATAGTGAGGCGCATTGCTATATATATACAAATGAATTGGAGTCAGCGGTTTGAGATTTGGAGCGTTGTGTGTGTAGGCCTATGTAAGGAATGGACGAATGTCTTATTTGCCCGTTAATAAACCTGTGAAGACGCTATAGAAGCTGTATGTGTATTTGTTTGTGCGTGTGATAGGCTTATAGTGAGGCGCATTGCTATATATATACAAATGAATTGGAGTCAGCGGTTTGAGATTTGGAGCGTTGTGTGTGTAGGCCTATGTAAGGAATGGACGAATGTCTTATTTGCCCGTTAATAAACCTGTGAAGACGCTATAGAAGCTGTATGTGTATTTGTTTGTGCGTGTGATAGGCTTATAGTGAGGCGCATTGAAGATTTGGAGCGTTGTGTGTGTATAGGCATATATGTAAGGAATGGACGAATTTCTTATTTTTAAATGAAAGTCAGATTCACTGTGTGCCCGTTAAATAAACCTGTGAAGACGCTATAGAAGCTGTATGTGTATTTGTGTGTGCGTGTGATAGGCTTATAGTGAGGGAAGAAGGAAGAAAAGGAATGAGGTTGCGAGAAAAAGAAGCAAATGGGCAGGCGAAATAATACAATAGGGCCTACAATACAAAGCGCTTTTAACAGCACTGAAAGTGGTTGGCAGAAATTGACGGGTGGCAGTCCAAATACGGCGGCTATTATGCTCTTCTTTCACCCTCCTGTAGTAACACATGACCACCTGCTTGGGGGTCATTTCAAAAAAATTTTGTGTTTCAAAATAGGGTTTCTATTATTTCTTAAACGTATTACGCTATATGTAATAAATGCAGAAATCATTAAACAAGCGATCATTAAATAAGCGAAACGGATGCAACAGGTGGTTAAAAAGTTGATGCAGGGTAGCAGAATAGGACAGACTCGGCTGACTTTCAAAGCTGGCTGTTCTAAAGGCTGATAAGCCGCTGAATGCGCCTTCCAACCGATTATAAGCCGCTGACTGCGCCTTAGGCCGCTGACGGCAGGCGCTGGCGCAGACTGCATACGCAGCTGAAATGGACTTGGAGTTGGAGTTGGAGTTGGACTTGGACTTTCGTGCCGCCAGTTTTACCGGGCCTGAAATACCTTTGTCATGCGATGCGGTCATTGCCGTGATTAGTAAACAGATGCATTATGATGAGATCTTGCCTGGCGCCATAACTTTTAAAAGCACACGCTTTCAATAACGTGATTTTCCTACAATTAATATTAATGCACAGTTGCGCAGCAAAGAGAATATGGTTCTTGATCTATTGTCTGTTTCGCAGGGCTGTAGTCGAGGGTATACGCGGGTATACAGCGTATACTCACCTCTAGAGAAATTTGAGAGCGTATACTCAGGGCTCTAGACGAGGGCATACGCGGGTATACAGCGTATACTTACCTCCCACAGAGACCGTATAGCCACTGAGCAATGACATTTTGAGGAAAAAGAGAGGTTTTGAAAGATTTTGAGGCGAATGACTAAAAAAGGTCATCAACTTTTTCAGAGACGAAATCGTAAAAAGTCAGAAAATTTTCGGAGAATTGGTAAAAAGTCTGAAATTTTTCTTTTACGAATTCCTAAAAAAAGGTCTTCACATTTTGTTTAGGGTCACACCAGCCCTACTGACGCCGCTGCTCACCGGTACTCACCTCAAATTTTACCACTACAGCCCTGCTGTTTCGGGAATCCCTATGTTGCTGCTGTTTCTCAATGGTCACGTAAAAATTCTGTAAGTCATCATATATGTTCCTTCGTGACATATACAGAATTTGGCGTTATGTGACCATATATGCAAGGATATTCATTGGTTTCCAGTATCCTATGTTACTGTAACTCGCTTATTACTGGTAGCAATAAGTCAAGCATACCAAAGCTGCAGAGAGTTCAGAACCCTTTGGCTAAGACTGCCTACTGTTTAAAGAGGTGGCTTGAATTCGAACTCAGTCTAATGGGGAATAGCGACATGCACCATGTTCAAAGCTGCAGTGTTGCTTCGAGGATTAGGAACGCCGAGAACTGATGAGTCCATAGCTCAGTGTCCAGCATTAACTTGTATACCAGTGGTTCTTAACCTTTTTTGGCACACGACACACCTAAACTTCCAAACAAATTTCGCGACACACCATGCAATCGTCATATTATGTGAATATTGTTAAAAATGTTAAAGTTAAACCAGTTACTCATTTAAAATTTTAAACTGTCGACTTTTTTAATGAATGGAAATGTTAAATTGAATCATTTCTAGTTTCTTCGTTAACTTAATACAAGTTAATGGGATCCACAGTTTTTGTAAGTGCACTACGTAAGCAGGCTGAGAGAAGGCACCTCAGACCAGTTAATTCAGTTTTTTGTTCTTTAATAATAATAATAATAATAATATTTTTTCTTTAATTAAGCGCCTGCAAACGCACTGCGCTGTACAAGTACATGTTATGCGATAAATCTTAACTACTAACAGAACAGACAACAGTGTATTTTACACTGCTAATCATCTGAGAAAACCTTATGCAGATAATATGAAATGAAACCAACTCTTCGATAGCTTTGCTCGCCAGTGTTTGTAATGTTCTTCTTTGTACGTCTTAAGCCCAGAACTGAGTCCTTGAGGATTGCTTGTACATATCCTTCATTCTAGATTTCTTCCTTCTTCTTGTTTTTCTTGGTTGGTTTACTAAAACTAGCAGTGGCAGCAGCATCGTTTTCGTATTCACTAATTTTGTTGCTAGAATCCGTCTCGACCATTGCTAACAAAAATCTAATTTCGCATCATCAGTTACAGAATCGGAACATTTTCGTTTTATTCTGATAAATTTTCCATTTCAAATGTCACAGTATATAGTGGGTAAAAGTTTACATCGGCGCGGTCGCAAACGTGTACTGGGCTAGAGCCTATACTGTATAAGGTAAACATAATGGCTGCCATAGGCGTAAATTCTGTGGGGCACGTGCCCCGGCTGCAATAATTGAGGAGCCGGGGCAATGCCCCCGCCCAAAAATCGAGAGGAGAATTTCTTCAAATATGAAAATATTATGTTTCAATATAGACAAATTTCTTCAGGAACAAACAATCAGAGACACAGAACTGAAATACTATCAGAAATTCATAATGAAAACAAAGATTTATTTTTTTCTTCAATATCTTCAATATGAAACAAATTTGCAGGTAAACAAAACGTCCCATTTCATACGAATTAACGTTACACCGGAAGCCTCTGCTGACTGTCCAGACCAGAGGTGAAAAAAGTGTTTTTCGAATTTTGGTTTTAAACATCAACAAAAAGAAAACCACACAATTTGTTTTTTGTTTAAAAAAATAAATTTCTTGTTTTTGCGGACGTTATTTTAATAGCATTGATTCAATAATTTTTAATTTTCGGAAATCGCAACTGAATTAAACTGAGTTGGAGTTCTTGTACATCATCTGAAAATTACAAAATAGAATTGTACACCTACTTTGTATTTCACAGAATAAAACCGTACGGTCAGTATCTTGTTGTTTTTCACAGCAAAGCAATTCCTTTGCGTAATAAAATTAGTATTATACCACTAATAATATATTTGAAATAAACTGATAGGCCTAGGCCTATATTTACTGCGACTGCTTTGTCTTCAACCTGTTCTGATGAGTAACTCTGAGATTAATAGCATGTCAGCATTTCTGATTCTGCGGCCTCATAAGGAAAATACATTGTTTCAAAAATGATCGTCGTTGTTGATAGACTGGATAGCACTTGCAGTTGCAGACATCTCGTTTTCATGTACGCTCTCCTTAGAACTCAAACTAATTTGCGCATCATCGTCAAGTTCTTCAGACTATTTCAGCCTACTACCATCACTACCCTGTCCACTCACAGTCACAGGCACACTATCAGACACAGTAGGGGGAAGTGGGGCAAAGGAATACACATTTCGTAGTCAAAATTTATATATCTAATCAATGGAAAACAATTCCGGTCCAAGTACAATTTCATGCTTCTACCATCCATAGACACCTTAGTAAGGAAAAAATTTGAAATTGTACAGATGTTTTTTTGGAAATTGTGATTTATTGGAAGCTATGCATGTATCACTTTACCCCGCCATTTGGGGCAAAATGAAACAGGCGTATCTGTTTGCCCCATTCACCGGGGTAAAATGATACGCTATTGTTATAATGTAGGCTACAGGTAGGCCTATCAAAACCAAACATACCAATTATACCAAACATAATTATTGTAATGACATTATTTCTAAATAGAGCTATACAGCGAAGTAAACATAGCAAAGTAGGCCCTAACTGAAAATGAAACTGTTCTTCTATGACAGTCTGCATGTAAAATAAACAAAGAGCAAAATAAACATGGCAAACTAACAGAACCTGAAACTGTTCTCTAGCCAAGAAAACTAACACTCGCCGCAAACAAAGTTACCATTGGCGTCATGTTTATCTGTGTCCGCGCAATCTTCATGGCACCAGTTCTTGCAGTGGTGGCACTGAATCCACTCTTCCACTGGTGGTTCGACGTAAGGTTCGGTACAAAAAATGCATTCAATATCAGATGTCTTCTTAGAAGCTGTTTTCAAACAGAACTTGGCAGCATACTTTGAAGCAGACCTGGAAGCTGACTGTGGAGCCGACTTTGAAGCTGACTGTTTAGCAGACTTTAAAGCAGACCTGGAAGCAGACTTTGAAGAAGATTTTGAGGAAGACTTGGAAGTAAACTTTGATGCACACTTCGAGGTTGACCTTTTTGCATTGCAGCTTCCTTTTTTTGTTTCTTAATGTTATCACTCTGAAATTTGTCAACAAGGATGTTTTTGAAGGGTGAACTTGTTATGATCTCCGATTTCTGTGCTATCCTTTTTCTACCATTACCTGACCAGAGAATGCTTTAGGCAATGGTGAAATATCAAAAATTGATACTCTTTGAACTGTTTGCAATTGAGATTGTTCAAGTTCAAGTTGCTGTTCCTCGACAGGTTCAAGTTGCTGTTCCTCGACAGGTTCAAGTTGCTGTTCCTCGACAGGTTCAAGCTGCTGTTCCTCGACAGGTTCAAGTTGCTGTTCCTCGACAGGTTCAAGTTGCTGTTCCTCGACAGGTTCAAGCTGCTGTTCCTCGACAGGTTCAAGTTGCTGTTCCTCGACAGGTTCAAGTTGCTGTTCCTCGACAGGTTCAATTTGCTGTTCCTCGACTGCAGGTTCAAGTTGCTGTTCCTCGACAGGTTCAAGCTGCTGTTCCTCGACAGGTTCAAGTTGCTGTTCCTCGACAGGTTCAAGTTGCTGTTCCTCGACAGGTTCAATTTGCTGTTCCTCGACTGCAGGTTCAAGTTGCTGTTCCTCGACAGGTTCAAGCTGCTGTTCCTCGACAGGTTCAAGTTGCTGTTCCTCGACAGGTTCAAGTTGCTGTTCCTCGACAGGTTCAATTTGCTGTTCCTCGACTGCAGGTTCAAGTTGCTGTTCCTCGACAGGTTCAAGCTGCTGTTCCTCGACAGGTTCAAGTTGCTGTTCCTCGACAGGTTCAATTTGCTGTTCCTCGACAGGTTCAAGCTGCTGTTCCTCGACTGCAGGTTCAAGTTGCTGTTCCTCGACAGGTTCAAGTTGCTGTTCCTCGACAGGTTCAATTTGCTGTTCCTCGACAGGTTCAAGTTGCTGTTCCTCGACTGCAGGTTCAAGTTGCTGTTCCTCGACAGGTTCAAGTTGCTGTTCCTCGACAGGTTGATTTGGAATGTTCTGTGCACAGTTTTTTGCGTTTTGTAAATATGCAGGCTTTCGAATTATTACTCGAGTTGCAGATGGAGGCCTTGGCTTGGTGATCGCAGGATTACGGGATGTTCGCATAGGTCTCTGCACACTCATTGATTGTTCTTTGGTGGCTGCTGAGGTTTCCGCTTGAGAAATTCGATTACTGGCTTTCCTCTTTCTCGTCGGAATCTCTGCTTGATCACTCGCGGTTGCTTTCCTCTTTCTCGTCGGAATCTCTGCTTGATCACTCGCGGTTGCTTTCCTCTTTCTCGTCGGAATCTCTGCTTGATCACTCGCGGTTGCTTTCCTCTTTCTCGTCGGAATCTCTGCTTGATCACTCGCGGTTGCTTTCCTCTTTCTCGTCGGAATCTCTGCTTGATCACTCGCGGTTGCTTTCCTCTTTCTCGTCGGAATCTCTGCTTGATCACTCGCGGTTGTCGTAGGCCTACTAGTAGAACTTGCTGCTGAGGTTTCCGCTTGTGTAACAACCGATGTATTTGGATCGGCATTTTCTGTCACTGAAGAAGGAGCATAATCTTCGTCGGTGAAGATATCCGGGTTGTACGGATGAATTCCTGTTGACGAGAAACCATTTACAGCCTTATCTACAGAAGCACATTTGCCATACGCATCACCAAATATGGCTGCTACTTCGTGCATCGTTATGCGTTTTCCAGGGTTGGAAACAAGCCACTTGTCGCAACCTCTGCTGTAAGCAGTTTTGAGCGGGCCAAAAAAAGTACGATCTAGTGGCTGAATTTTATGGCTTGTGTGTGGAGGAATTGAAAGCATAACTATGCCGTTTGACCTTGCAAAGTTCACTGCATCTAGTGTTCTGTGACTGGCATGGTTGTCAAGCAGTAGAAGCACCTTTTCATTTTAACTTGAATGAGAATGTATTTGAAAATGTCCGAGCCACTTGACAAAAGTGTCGCAATCCATCCAGCCGCTCGGCACTGCATAGCCCTGAGAACCAGGCGGACTGCCCTTCATCAGTGTTTGAGCCATATACTTTCTTGGAAATAAGAAAGCAGGTGGGATGTATGTGCCTGTTGCGCTCATGGCGCAGACTATGGTAATATTTTGCCCTCGTTCGGCGCTCGTCAACTTTCCAACTTGCCTCTGAGTTTTTTTTGCAAGTATTTTTCCGGGTTTTTGCACAGTACTCAACCCACTTTCATCCATATTGTAAATTCGATTTGGTGGAATTTTTTCGGTTTCCAAAACTGATTTTAATAGATTATAAAATTTGCCAACTTGCACCCTATTGAAACCGGTTGCACGTGAGAGAGAAGTCGCCTCGGGTGTTCTTAGTGAGATCGTTTTATGTCTCCGCAAGAATCCACTCATCCAATCTTTTCCTGCTAATTGCGTCACCTTGGAAAATGGAACATCAATGTTGTTTCTTTCTGCAAGCTGGAAGGCTAATTGTCTAACATCTGTCAAACTTAACCCATAGAATCGCTGCTGCATGTCAATTATGTACTGTACCAGTTCAGTTTCATATTCCTCATTCAATGTACATCGAAATCTTCCTAACTTGCCTGGTGTTTTAACTGTTTTCATGAGATGGCGCCGTATTGTGGCGTGTGGTATCCCATACGTCTGTTCAGCTTGTCTGAGGCTTATTTGATTTGATCTAATATCTGTTATGGCTGCCTGCATAGTTTCAAGAGTCCACAATGCCATATCAGTTTTGCGTTTGTAATTTCTTACCATTTTCAATCTGAAAGTATAATGTAATATCTGTTTAGAGTTAACATAAATAATATTTTTAGGCTAAATAATAACCAAAGATGATTTCTTTGGTTGAAGTAGCCTAGGATGTCTACAAAGGAAATTAAGAAGGGAAAAGGTCAGTTGGTGCAATGCTACAAATTTTAGGTGCAAATACCTTATATAAATCTCGGGAGCAAACTAATATTACTACATTAGGGCAACAAAACAGCCTGGGGCAAAGTAATACTGTAGCAATACTATACTGGGGCAAAACAATACGGCATGGGGCAAAGTAATACTATACTGGGGCAAAACGACACAGCATGGGGCAAAGTAACTCAGTTGCGAATCACTTTGCCCCAAACCATAGGTAGGCTGTTCTCGGGGGGGTGATAATAGAAGAGGTCCGTGCACGCTAGATTACGAAACACTAATTGAAGTGTGATACGTGTCTTACTAATAATTTGTTTACTTACCCGAAATGTGTCCAATATGGACGTGATGATCGATTTGCAAGCAAAAACTATATCAATATTGCAAATGACAAAATATCTATTTTCTTAAAATAAGAAACAAAACATTTTTTGGCCAAGCATATCAATACTATCACCTAAGCCGGAAGTGAGTCTATAAGGTTTATAGATTGACTGGTTACCTGTTTTCTGGTTGTATAAATTTCTATAGCGCTGAGTTTCTTTGCCTCGTTGAATCTCTTTGCCCCACTTCCCCCTACTACTACTTCGAAAGAACGTCGTCAGTTTTGGGGTGTTAGAGATTTCGCTTCACTTGTTCGAGCTTTCCAGCACGTTTAAAAACCCAGTGGCATACTTGCAAGTACTTGATATTATTGAATGATTATTCAATACTTTAAGTTTGAGTTATAATGACTAAAGCTATACAGCAAAGTTACCGTACCGTTAGTTATTTAGTTACGCACAAGTCGGCACAACATGTGAACAAGATGACGACGTAACCTCAGAAATAATTAAAATATCTAGAGTCTTGACATACAATTACCCTAGACTGAGTGCAAAGTTATGTGACTTGTCACAGCATTTTAATCAAAATGAATTCCATTTTTTTCACCAAAGGTGAATTAAATTTGCATTTTGAGATGCAGAAAAAAACGACTCATATTTTGGGGACCCCATTGTCGTTGGGGGCCCGGAGCACGTGCTCCGTGTGCTCCAATGGTTAACCCGGGCCTGATATATATGGCATTAAGTTGTTCCCTGTAAGTTGTCCCCTGTGCAAATAAGCGGCAAATTATTGGTTCAAAAATGAAAATAATTATTAAGTTCCTTTTACAGTTCAGTTCGCGTGCTTCGTCCCAGAGTATAATCGCGGTCCATAAGCAACGATATTGAACCTAGAGCAGAGGTGCACAACCTTTTTCGGCCATGGGTCACTAAACAATATCTTAAACCCTTCGGGGGCCAAACAAGTGTGACGACACAACTTACGTCAGATGAATGCCAAAATTTATGAATATGACGTGTGCAGTAAAACACATATAAAAGTTACATAAAGAGTTACCGGTACTGAGAAATGGGACTCATAGTACTTCTGTATGCTACTACAACAATACTGGCAGTTTCCAGGGGCGTATATCCCCCTGAGTCATTGGAGCAACTTCCCCTTTCCCCTCTTCTTCCCCCTCCCCGTTCCTTCCCCCCAATATGGTGGCACACACACTGACAGATCTTCCCCCTATTTCTTGGATTGAGCATTTGCTCCAAGGTTTCTATGGTGTAGACGCCTCGATCTGGTTGTATCCAATGACCATAGTGCGCGTCGGTGTGATGGTTGCAGCTGCATCTCCGCTTTTCCTGTTGAACACCGCGGGCTACATGACGACGTCGCGTGCCGGATGTGGCCGCGGGCCGGACGTCGTGCATCACTGACCTAGAGTCAAGGTTTGAGATGGATTGTGTTTTGTTTGGAATATTTGATGCCATGGTAAACTTTTGCTAGACAAGTCTAACCATACTTTTTGGATCCAACCATACTTTCTGGATCTCTTCTCCGTTCTTAAAACCTGTTTCTTTTCTCGAGTCCTTCGCACTGGGAGCACTACTGAATGGTCGCGACTGTGAGCGACGCTATACAAATCTCCAAATATGATATGATAAGTCCACTCGTATTGATCTGTGCATGTTGTATTATCGTCGAGTACTAAATAGTAGGCCCCTACTACATGTAGCCTGTTGATCCGACTGAATGTTCATTTCTTTTTCTCTTCTTAATTTTGTTGTTCCTGGTTGCGGTATGACAACCAGTTTACTCAATAAACGAATATACATACATACATACATACATACATACATACATACATACATACATACATACATACATACATACATACATACATACATACATACGTACATACATACATACATACATACATACATACATACATACATACATACATACATACATATGTAGTGGTTAACTTCTATGGCACCAAATTATAATTGGAAGACATGCACTCAATGACACGGGTAATTGGTACCACACAGACTGACAAACCCACGCACAGATTCCAGACCACGAAGGCGCCGATTAGTCTGAAGTGCGAGCCCACTGACCAACTGACCAGATGCCACGTGTACAGGAATATACAGACGGACGAAGACGAATACGGACAGAGACAGAGAGAGGGAGGAACAGACACAGCTAAGCGAGTAACCAGACCGACGGACTCGACAGTATAAATAGAGACCGAGCTTAACATGTAGAGAGAAGAAAGAAGGAGAGAAGAGAAGAGATACAAAGTTGTCACGAGTTATAGTAGAAGGTTGTCGTCGTAATTGTAAAGCGTTAATAAACGTATGAACTGCTGGTGAACGTCGTGTGAGTCTTTCTTCGGCCCATCGGCCTGGGGTCGAGCTGGTCGTCGAGCGCCGGTCGTCCTAGGTACGCGCCGATAACTACAGACACGAACCGATCAACTACAGACACGAGCACCAACTACCTTACACTACATGCTCTTCTACTACACACATCAACCTCGTCATCAAGTAGCCACGCTACACATACATCTGTGATTGTATTTACCGCTAAATTCTTCCTAGAACGCCTTGCGAATGTTAAAATTCTTGTGCAACCTGTTAATCTATATACTTCACTGATGTCCGACCATATTATGCAAGCCCAGTGGATGTATTTTCCTCAAAAAGCATGACACGAGATGTTCATCAGAGTCGCACTCTTTAGTCACTTGTGCATGCAGATTGACCCTACTAGACTCTGTACAAATATCATCTTAAAGAAGCTACGTGCCGAAATTTACAATCTTCAGAGTTAAATCTCAATTAATGCATCGCATAGATGTCTTGACGTAGTTTTCCTTAAAGGCCCCAGAAATGGAGATTTTAAGAATTTCATGAACAACTCCAAGAGTATTTTTTTTTAAATTGATGCTTTTAAACAGTGCACATTTGAAGAAAAAGCAAGTAGTAAAAATTAAGGAACAAAGTTGAGTCCTCAGCAGATTATTCAATATTCATACCCGAACTGATGGAACTGACTATGCAATTCATAACGTTTTTATCTAATCTTCTGACTATTTTGAATGCCAATGAACAACGCACTATGAGGACTAAATAGTCGCATATTTTGAAACCTTCTTTGGCTTCCTATCTGTGCTCCAGCGACTCATCAAAACATGGTCTGCAATGCCACTGAGCAGCGTCTAATATCACAGGCAACACCTTCAATACTGAAAGCCGGCCAAATTATATGCCGTCGTTGAAGATATCAGTATCAGCAATCTAGCGACAGCTGGTGTATGACAAGTTGCGAAGAATGGGACTATAGTGTGAAGGAAGGCAAGAACATACGTGCAAGCAACTTAACTTGTTTTTCGGTTAGGACTCCGTACGCTTTTTATGGAAATATTCTAAGATGAATGAACGATTGCTATTGTCTCTATTCACACATGAATAATTATATTATACTTTGTGTGGTTTTGCAATTCTTTAATTCATTCAAACAGTGCTTTGTGAGATATTTATTACTTACAGCTATATCGCCACCTTAACAAACACAATAGACGTGATGGAAGAAAAGCTTACTCAACATGGAGGATGGCTGGTTTGCTTGTTGGTTTGAAAGGACAGTTTATACCGGGCGGCGAAACCTGTTGATATTGAATTGCATATCAAAAGCTGAGACCATTTCTGCAGTAAAAGTTCTACAGTTTGGTAAAGAAGCCTGTAGTGGCAGTTCTGAGAAAAGAAATATACCTTGGTCAAAGATGTTTTAATTGAGAATGCAGCGTTTTAGGCCTAATCATCTATCCAACAATTCTTTACTAGAACATTCATTCAACTGTGCTCGTGTCAATGGCAATAATCAACTACATGGCCACCATATTGGCCAGTAAACACCTTTTAAACGATCTAGCCTAAGTAGCAAATAGATTAATTCAGAATTGGTTCGAAAATGTACGTAATGCGTTTCACAGAACATAGGCCGGAGACAACTTTTTGACCTCGGTGACTGTGCCAAAAGCACCCAAATTAGAGCTAAACATATTTGACAAGCCACCCAATATACAAATGTCATGTTCAAATGAACGAATCTTACTTGATTTCATTCCAGAAGTGGCATTGTCTTTCCTGTCAAGCGCTAAAATTTGCTTTAAAAATACCTTAAAATCGCTGGCCTTCTTTAAACCTTGCAATAGATAGGGTCTGTGATTGAATATTCTTTATTCGGCATCCTTCTCGTCCGAAACTCTAGACCTATGACGCATTTCAAATAGTAGATTGCATTGTGATGGTGGGGTGAAAAGTTTACCCCAAATTCGTCGCCAAGGGTTAAAATTTCTTTTATGTTATGTTAATTATGTTATTGTATTGTATTGTATTGTATTCGGATATTTATAAAGCGCTTCTAACGGGAGAATCATTCAGAAGCGCTCCCAGTGCGAGAGATCCCAAGAGAAAAAGCAAGTTTTAAGAAACTTAAAAGAGAGAATAGAAGAACGAACGGACGGAGGAAGCTCATTCCAAAGAGCAGGGCCAATGGAAGTAAAAGACCTAGATTGAGCCAGTGAAGTCCTGACACGGGGAACAAGGAGGTCCAAACGGTCAGAGGAACGAAGAGGACGAAGAGAAGCAGCAGAGTGAGGGCGATGAATTAAGTCACATAAATATTTCGGAGCAAAACCAAGTTGAGCCTTAGACATAAAGATGAGGACCTTGAATTGGTTGCGGGCAGAAAACGGGAGCCAGTGAAGTTCTTCCGCCATAAAGGTGGTGATATGAGAGAATCGAGGAAGACGGGCAATTAGTGGAGCAAAATCATTGAGAACGGACTGAATAGGAGCAAGACGGACCTTGGGAAGACCAATGAGGAGGGAATTGCAGAAGTCAAGTCTAGAGCAGACAAATGCATGGACAATCGAAGTGAAAATTGGAGATGAGACAGAACGACGGATAGCCCTAAGGCCCCTTAGGTGAAAGTAGGAAGTGCGGGTGAGTTTGGAAATGTGTTCAGTAAAGGTGAGAGAATTGTCAAGGGTCACTCCTAGATCAGGAACGCTAGACGATAAAGTGAAAAGTGGAAATATTTTAGAGAGCAGAGCAAAGTCAAGTTTCTGAAGTTGCTGAGGAGTGCCAAACCAGATAAATTGGGTTTTGAACGAGTTGAGGGAGAGGCGATTGCAAGACATCCAGGAATGGAGATCATTAGAAAGAGCTTCGATGCGCTCAGCAAGAAGAAGTTGAGAGGAAGGAGACCCATGAACATATGCCTGGACATCATCAGCAAAGAGGTGGCCTGATGCCCATGGATGAGGAGTAGAGAGGGGATACCGGCCGTGTATAAAATAAAGAGGAGAGGGCCCAGAACAGAGCCCTGTGGAACATATAGTTTAAGAGGGACCCACAGAGTTCTAGATTCACCAGAGATTGCCATTTGAGTGCGATCAGACATGTATGACCGGAACCACTGAAGAGGGGGGCCATTGAGACCGCACGAGGTCTCAAGGCGCTGTAGAAGAATGGTGTGGTCGACCATGTCAAAGGCTGCGGAGACATCATATAGCGCCAGAAGAGTGAGTTTAGACCTATCAACAGCTGAATAAATTTCAGAAAGTAAAGACAGCAGGGCTGTTTCAGTGCAGTGGTGAGCCCTAAAACCAGACTGAAAGGGAGGTAGAAGACCAGATTGTTCCAGATAGGGAAGAAGTTGAAGGGTTTTGGATAGAAATGATAGATTAGAGATTGGACGGTAGTTTTGGCAGAGGTTTGTGTCAAGATTAGGCTTCTTGAGTGAAGGAAAAACAATGGCCCGCTGTTGCGAGGTGGGGACACAACCTTCAGACAGGGACCTATTAAAGACATAAAGCAGAAAAGGAGCAAAATCGTCTAAAATGTCACTAAGAATGAAAGGGGGAAGAGGATCTAGTTCACAAGAATTTAAATTAACCGATGAGAGAACTGTACGAAGGTCCGAGTCCAATATGGGTCGGAAATCATCGAAGACAGAAGACGTCGAGGTAAACGTCGGTGGAGAAGCATCCGATGTGGAGGCTCTGAGTCGATCAGTCTTTTCCGTCAGCATAGCCAAGAATTCATTTGCGGATAAGGCAGGAATTTCTGAAGGGCGAGAAGACCGGCCCAGTACAACCGAGATGGAAGACCAAAGGCGTCTTGGGTTTTTGAGATTGCGTGAGACCAGCTTCTCCCAGTGAGCAGCCTCCTTGCGATGGTAGAGACGATGGAGGGCACGAAGCTGGGTAATCCAGGCCAACCGGTCGTGAGGATCCTTGGCCCGGCGAGAGCGTCGCTCCAAGCAACGGGTGCGGCGACGAAGTTTATGACAGTCGGCGTCGAACCAGACGGCCAACGGTCGATTACTGGTCTTTACTTGACGACATGGAAGCATGGTATCCAGCAGACTGGTAACGGTGGAGGTGTAAAGATCAAATAGTTGAGGAACTGTGTGTCAAGTGCAGGAACCAGCGATGAGAGGAGAGAGTCTCGGATAGCGACGCTGAAAGCACGAGTGTCAAACGATTTCCATCCTCGCATCTTCCGAATGGCATGGATTGGCTGTAGGTGAACTGCTGGGAGATAAAATTTGAGATACGAATGATCGGAGATCGTAGGAGGAAGGATAACAAGGTCCGTAACTTGGTCGTTGCCAGTGTTTTTCAGCCGGAACGCGCCGGAAATTACATTTCAGCTATTGAAATATAATTTATTTATCTTAATAATAAAACAATGATTTAGTTAATTTGATTTAATTTCAGTGTTGTGAACTGTTTTCAGTGTTTATTGAAACCCCTCCCAACCCGAAACCCGTTTCTCTCGGGATTTTAGCCCTTCCATTATTGTTCAGTTCCGGAATCTATTGTTCAGTTCAGGAACCTTTTTTCTTGAAAAGACCCACTGATTATTACCAATGTTCTGCTGTTACCCATTTATGAGATTTTTCTGATGTTCAAATCACAGAGGTAAGTAGGCCTATGCTCGCATAATATATCAGTAGAGGACGAGTTATTTGTCTTTCTGAAGCGTGGAGACAGATGTTGGCACAGAGAATGTGTTCCTTATACTAAGCACTGCCGCATCCTTTGGCGTGTGCGTTGACCGAGTCAGTCTGAAGTGTTTTGGACGCATCATGACTTTAAATTTCAATTAAGGCTTCTTAGAATTCGAGGAAAAGCATAATAAGAAGCGACATCAATTTGTTCCGTTCGCATTCAACTGGCGTTATTTGGAAAACACACGCTTGCGCAATAGCGGGAAGCAAAAATCCACACTTATGCAACAGCGAATGAGTAAAGGACCAGTCAAAGCCAATATGAAAATTCTTAGGGGCGCAGGGTATGCCGAGTATCATCGGGCCTAAAGAGCGCAGTCAGGCGAGTGGGAAAAGTCATCGCGTGTGTAGTGATTTGGAACATGACAGCATTTGAGATGCGAGATCGAAATCCAGTAGATCCGTGACTGCATATCAGGCTAAAGTAGATAAGAAAGTAGATTTTAAATAACTGGTTTGTCGTTCTTAGACTAATAGGCCTACTCAGACACTCAACGACAAGTTCAGAAGTTAGAAATACTCTGCAAATTTGGATGGAGTTACCATCTATTCAATCATTTTTGCGACATATTTTGAATTCTTATTTGTGTCCTAATAATTGAAATGCTAAAGTTAGTGCTACGCATGAATTGATTTTGCGTTGAAATCCGGATTCGGTTTCCAACCCATATCCTATCTTGCAAAATGTCAGTAAAGGTAAGAACACAATTTCTTTAAAAAGAAGCAACTAAGAGCCATTTAATTTATTTTCCAAGAGAAATAAATCGTATAAACAAATTAACATTGTACATCGAAAAAGACGTAATTCTATCCAGTTTTTTGAAGTAAACCAACAGACAGGCCTAAGCCTAAAACAGAATATCCTATTATAGTGCAATAAAACAACATCCGAATTTTATAAATAACAATAAAAAACAATAGGTATTTAAGCACATTTCTTTCAAACACCATGCATCAATAATAATAGCTAACAGAGAACAATAATCGAAATAACAAAGACAAACTGTCTTTACATGTTTCAAAGAGTTTAGCATTCTCTGCAAGTGAAAATGCTCAGCATGCCATTCTTATTTTGCTGATCATTAAGAACAGCTACAATCTCCTGCCTGTCGCTATTATAGTGCAAGTGGCTTGCACCTAGAACTGGCCCAGTAAAATTCAAGAGTTTGTATTCAGAATTCAAAAGACTCATCTTGTTGTCCTGATCGACAATCAAGAAGCCTTCATTAGCATCTGCTTTAGAAATGCACTTGGATGCAGACACTAATGTCTGGACTTCGCTAATGACAACTCCATTCATGTTGAGCTCAGTTAATTTCGTTCTATTGCTCTCAGATGAAACCAAGACAAGGTTTCCATTTGCCTTTGAGAAGACTTCCAGGCAGGAGACGACATTTCGTGGAAACTTCACCCTGTGGTGCAAGCGAGCATTGGCACTATAGATGTTTACATATGAACGCGCAACGACCTTTTGCCTGGCAAGAACTATGCTCCCACTTGACGAAATGCTTACTATGGGATCGGCGACAAAAACATCTGAAATTAGTGATTTTATTGCATACGGGTGCCCCTCATGCTTTTCTATTCTACACAAGCTATACTTGCCCTCCCTCTTACGATTTAGCAAATACAAAGAGTTTGAAACGCCGCAAGCTACTATTCTAACTGGATATAAACCGGGCAGCGGGATGACATCTTTCACCTCAGATAGATTGTTCCTGTCGTGAACTGTGATGCCGAAGACTCCCCCTTGAGGTCCAGAGAGGGTGTAAATCTCGTCGTGCATTGCGGTGATACTGCATACTTCCAGCCGAAGTGGGGTCTGATCCAAAATGTCCACACCAATTGTCTTCTTGGCTAAAAAATTATTACTATGTGATGTAATTTGAGCAACATAAAATAGGAATTCAAACTGAACACAGTGGATGTGGCGAGTATGTACGAAGAACAAAACACGAACTGAACATGAACGAGGAACGAGTAACTTGGGTTATTCCAAAGGAGATTGATGTTGTAGTATACATGTGAGCGTTCATGTATGTATCCATGCATATATGTATGCACGTGTGTAATTATGTGTGCATTTGTGTGTATGTATCTACACATTATTATTATTATAAGTATTATTATTAAGGAGCTTTTATATAGCGCCCCTTCAAGGTGATCTACTCAGGAGCGCTCCTAGTCCAACCACGGCTAAAGAGAGTAGTTTTCAAGTTTGCAAGAAACAAGGTAGAGTGAGTCATAGGGACCAGGCGAAGTGCAACAGGAAGGCCATTCCAGGTTGCGGGACCAGCGACCGAAAAAGAACGGTGCTGCATAATGCCTGTCCGCGTACGGGAGACCAAGAGCTCGGCCTGGTCAGCCGAGCGAAGAGCAGATCGCCGCAAGACCCCCGAGGTAGAGCGACACAACATTGTGACATGTATGCTTGTATGTATGTATGCATGTATGTTTGTATGTGTGTATGTACTGTGTATGTATGTATGTATGGTTGTATGATTATATGTATGCAGCTATGTGCGCATGTATGTATGTATACTTGTATCTATGTATGTATGTCTGTATGTATATATGTATGAACATAGGCGTATGTATAATATTTGTATGTATATGCGCATTTGTGTATAATGTATCTACACATGCATGCATGCATATATGTATGTATGTATGTATGTATGTATGCATGTATGTATGTATGTATGTATGTATGTATGCATGTATGTAGAAACTTAATATAGCGCCCTTTGCCTATATCACTAAACCGCTTTGTGTTTACTAACCTAAATAACTTCAGAGTTCAATAAAAATTATGAGTTTTATTTTGTAAATAAAACTGCTCAGATAATTCGGAAATTCGTTCCTGGCGAAATTGCAAGAACCACCGAACCACCAATCGATTGCCGGTAAATGCTGATCAAATCGAAGTAAATATACTGTTTTTTACAAAGGTAAACCGCCTACGACAAAAATTGTTTACTATTCCCAGGAATACTCGAAAATCTTCTTCTTGTCTTCTTCTCCTCCTCCTCCTCCTCCTCCTCCTCCCCCTTCTTCTTCTTCTCCTTCCTCTTCCTCTTCTTCTTCTTCTTCTTCTTCTTCGACAGGTCCGATTTTTATTTTATTTTTACATCCTCGTCTGTATCTTTGCCGATACAACATCATATTTCTTGACCTTTCTTCCCTTTCATTCTTCCTTCAAACACTGTCCTCAAGATCGAGTTTGCACGCAGTGTGTGGCCGTTCCATTTAATTTGTCTCCTATTTAGGACAGCATGAGGCTCCCATGTCAGCCTTATTTATGAATACGGTATTTCAGATCACTCGTGGGCAGCATGAATTCGGGTACATCTAGCGAAGATTCGTCATTAAGAGCAGACACTTATCTACATGTAGATAGGCGTGTGCGTATTATTCACATGCGGTTGTTCGTCTTTTGTCGTTACCGGACTTGTCAATCGAGAGATCGGGGATTCAAATAATTCGGCTCTGCTTGTCCTCGTCTGAATTCTGTCATGGAGGCAACACTCGCCGCACACTGTCAAATGCGAGGATCATGCGGAAAAGGCGGTGGCAAAGCCACCGCCATGATATGCTGAAATTGAGAAAATTTAAAACGCTAACACTTCAAACTAGCTTACGAATTGTTCAGTGGCTATGCTTCTAATTTCAGCTCTTCGTTTATCGTGTTCATTAAATAAAACTACTTTATCTATAATCACGAACTAACCTCTGGTTCTCTGAAGTTCATTTCGAAAGAAGTTGGTCGTAAGAATGCTGTTCCATTGCGAGCAGACAGTTCTGAGTCGGTTGATCACAGGAGCAGCTTTTTCTTGATATGCGCTTTGGGCTAACGTGGGGCCCTCCACTTCCATTGCTACGGTTTTAGCGAGGATAGTAAACAGCATCTCGATTGGCAAATCCTGCAGCTACAAGTACAAAGTGATAAGATGCCAGGACTGTTCACATCATTTAGAATTCTCATGTAACTACTGTAAGTGGAATGACCATTTAGGCCGAGCGGTAAAAATCCAAGTAGATATCCTTTAAGCATCGACCTACGTTGACAGGATAAGGTAACTTAAAACACTGCTGGCATGTTATGTTATGTTATGTTAAAGCATGAGGACAAAATGGAGTAGCATCACAGGGCTTCATTCTTATTTGCTCGTTGACGCTGGTTAAATGGCGTATCCAGAAGTGTGGAAGGGAGGGTCGAGTAACTAAGGATGTTCCAATACATTTACGCTTTGCCTTGCTAGGTAATATTACACCACATAAAAGGTTTCTCGTTTTCTGACGACCTCTTATTAGTCATTCGCTCCACTTGTTTATATACCAGTCTCAACAAGATTTCTCCAAAGATTGCATTGCTCGGTGAGAAAGTAGCTACACAGCATGCTGAAAGCCGTGATCACAAAATCACATGACGAAGATATACTAAGAAAAACAAATTAGGGTCGCTAATCTAACACGATCGTTGTAGGGTGTGAACTCATCCTTATCGTGAAATATCACGCAGTGTTTAAACAAATTGCTCTTTTTGTATAAAATCTGACTACTTTTAAAATGCTAGTGAAACTATTTTACTGAAGAAAAAAGGGAGAAAATGTCGGTCTTTAAACCACAATCGTAAAGCAACTGATAAAGTTTTAATCCTAAAGTTTGTGACTTGCATTTGAATGTAATGTAGCATACCTTTGTGTCACTCAATGGCGAGAGTCTTGGGCGTTTGGTATTGTTATCTTGTTGGAATACTGCTAAAAGATAAATAAGTGCAATTACTTTTAAATACAACTATTTGCCTCATTTGTTGTTTTGTATCTTGGGGCTGTAATATGACCAATCACAGAACAGGTCGTCTCGTGTGCTTGCATGTATGTTAGGTTAGAGAAAATACATAAAGAGCAACTGTGCTAGGTATTGGTTTACGTAGTTTTGATGAACTTTAATAAGTTTTCCTATTAAAAAACTGATATACTGATCAAAACAACAAGCAGCTATAAAGCGTAGGCCTACTATTAAATCTTCATTCAGTTAACTTACAGTCTAAGCCTTCTTTCGTTTGCTCGTCATTACTGGTGTCAGGTGACGTTCGTTTCGACGATAAAGTTGAAGTTGAACTCACATAGGATCTGCAGAAGAACAAATGTCACAATTGCCAGAATGAACATCAATATTGCGAGAAACACCAGTCGATTGTCGGTAAATGCTGAGCAAATCGAAGTGTATATATAGTGTGTTACAAAGGTAAACCGCCTACGTCAAATTTTTTGACGGGTCCCAGGAATGCTAAGAAATTTTATTTACATGAATCAAGCAATAGAAGCTTTGGACCTAAAATGTTCGAAGCTTCAACTTCCTCAAACTGTATATTTTGACATCACACAATGGACTTTGTCTTATACTTAGCAATCACTGTGTAATGTTCACTATCGAATTAGGTCTAGGCCTAGGCTTACTATAGCGTAGTATCTATGCTGTATATTATGAGCGTCTTGATTGGATATGCTACTTGCATTGATCACAAACATAATTATGACTCTGAACGATCTGCATCAGTAGGCTTTACATGCATCAGTAGGCTTTACATGCCCAATGGCCACATACAGTGCACCTGAGCCAAGATTCTCCGTCCTTGCCAAAAACTCCCCACACACAATGCACTTGCCATTAAATTTTGCTGTGGTATTAAAGGTCTTCCGCAGATCTCTGTATTGCTTTATAACGATTCTTGGATTTATCTGTATGCATGTCATCATCTTCATCGGTGGTGTCCTCGCATAACATTGCAACTAGTTCATCCTTCTCGTCATCACTGTAATCTGTTTCAGATTGGAGAGTAGTTTCCATTATAGCCTTACGTGCTTCTTCGGGCGTCAATTTCTTCATGTTAAATTTTACATTTTCTGCACTCGGCTTTCCTTTTCACTGACTGCACTTGTCTTTATTGCAGTTTTTCTGGTGTGTCAGTAATTATGGCTGCATGTCTCTTCTTAACCCCTGTTCTACTTGCAGTCTCTTTTGATGTTCGTGGATGAGGACGAACCCTTTCTGGCAAAAATATCTGTAGCTCACTAATTCCATGCAACCTTGATAACGATAAACAGACTCCTGGATTGACAGGATTGTACTTTATTCACATTGCGGCAGGTTTTAGCATGTTACAACTAACCCCAGTTGATTTGGTACAACCAACCACGCTAGTACATGTATGTGGCACAAGTTTTTATTTAGTTTCCTTGGAAAGCATCATCTTACAGTAATATCGTTCACAAAGATGCTGCTTGAATGATAACTCTTATAATCATGGCAATCAGTAAAAATGCTAAATCCAAAATTTAGAAAACATGAGATAATTCTATTATTTCATACCGCTTTGATGACTTGCTCCCCTGCCTCGATCTAGCACCATCTAAGGACTGGTTGGGTGCGGCAGTCATGGATGAACCGGCCAAAGCGACGGTCGATGGTTGTGGAAGAGACGAATGACGAGATGAAATGCAGCGAGCCAACTGACGAGGACTGTAGATTTCTGGAGGTGCTGGGTCGGCTTGAAGAACGTCATCACCGGGGGATCGAATTCTTGCACCAACTGCTCCAGCAGACATCCTGTCAGAATCCATCTTTACACTTAATTTCTTGCATCTTGAACATAATTTGAAATCCAGTAAGCACAGAAGATACAGTATATGCATATCAGAGAAAAATATGCAGCTTGCATCATATGTGTAACTCAAAGAACAGAGATATATGCTGTCACTCCTATTAGAAATCGACACTATACCCACAAAGCCTTGCAACAGGATACGAATAAGCGAATGTAGCAAAATACGACATCGAGTTCCCAAACCCGATACCAAAATTTAGAAAACATGAGATAATTGTATTATTTCATACCGCTTTGATGACTTGCTCCCCTGCCTCGATCTAGCACCATCTAAGGACTGGTTGGGTGCGGCAGTCATGGATGAACCGGCCAAAGCGACGGTCGATGGTTGTGGAAGAGACGAATGACGAGATGAAATGCAGCGAGCCAACTGACGAGGACTGTAGATTTCTGGAGGTGCTGGGTCGGCTTGAAGAACGTCATCACCGGGGGATCGAATTCTTGCACCGACTGCTCCAGCAGACATCCTGTCAGAATCCATCTTTACACTTAATTTCTTGCATCTTGAACATAATTTGAAATCCAGTAAGCACAGAAGATACAGTATATGCATATCAGAGAAAAATATGCAGCCTGCATCATGTGTAGCTCAAAGAACAGAGATATATGCTGCCACTCCTATTAGACACAATACCCACAAAGCCTTGCAACAGGATACGAATAAGCGAATGTAGCAAAATACGACATCGAGTTCCCAAACCCGATACCAAAATTTAGAAAACATGAGATAATTGTATTATTTCATACCGCTTTGATGACTTGCTCCCCTGCCTCGATCTAGCACCATCTAAGGACTGGTTGGGTGCGGCAGTCATGGATGAACCGGCCAAAGCGACGGTCGATGGTTGTGGAAGAGACGAATGACGAGATGAAATGCAGCGAGCCAACTGACGAGGACTGTAGATTTCTGGAGGTGCTGGGTCGGCTTGAAGAACGTCATCACCGGGGGATCGAATTCTTGCACCGACTGCTCCAGCAGACATCCTGTCAGAATCCATCTTTACACTTAATTTCTTGCATCTTGAACATAATTTGAAATCCAGTAAGCACAGAAGATACAGTATATGCATATCAGAGAAAAATATGCAGCTTGCATCATATGTGTAACTCAAAGAACAGAGATATATGCTGTCACTCCTATTAGAAATCGACACTATACCCACAAAGCCTTGCAACAGGATACGAATAAGCGAATGTAGCAAAATACGACATCGAGTTCCCAAACCCGATACCAAAATTTAGAAAACATGAGATAATTGTATTATTTCATACCGCTTTGATGACTTGCTCCCCTGCCTCGATCTAGCACCATCTAAGGACTGGTTGGGTGCGGCAGTCATGGATGAACCGGCCAAAGCGACGGTCGATGGTTGTGGAAGAGACGAATGACGAGATGAAATGCAGCGAGCCAACTGACGAGGACTGTAGATTTCTGGAGGTGCTGGGTCGGCTTGAAGAACGTCATCACCGGGGATCGAATTCTTGCACCGACTGCTCCAGCAGACATCCTGTCAGAATCCATCTTTACACTCAATTTCTTGCATCTTGAACATAATTTGAAATCCAGTAAGCACAGAAGATACAGTATATGCATATCAGAGAAAAATATGCAGCCTGCATCATGTGTAGCTCAAAGAACAGAGATATATGCTGCCACTCCTATTAGACACTATACCCACAAAGCCTTGCAACAGGATACGAATAAGCGAATGTAGCAAAATACGACATCGAGTTCCCAAACCCGATACAAAAATTTAGAAAACATTGGATAATTGTATTATTTCATACCGCTTTGATGACTTGCTCCCCTGCCTCGATCTAGCACCATCTAAGGACTGGTTGGGTGCGGCAGTCATGGATGAACCGGCCAAAGCGACGGTCGATGGTTGTGGAAGAGACGAATGACGAGATGAAATGCAGCGAGCCAACTGACGAGGACTGTAGATTTCTGGAGGTGCTGGGTCGGCTTGAAGAACGTCATCACCGGGGGATCGAATTCTTGCACCGACTGCTCCAGCAGACATCCTGTCAGAATCCATCTTTACACTCAATTTCTTGCATCTTGAACATAATTTGAAATCCAGTAAGCACAGAAGATACAGTATATGCATATCAGAGAAAAATATGCAGCCTCCATCATGTGTAGCTCAAAGAACAGAGATATATGCTGCCACTCCTATTAGACACTATACCCACAAAGCCTTGCAACAGGATACGAATAAGCGAATGTAGCAAAATACGACATCAAGTTCCCAAACCCGATACCAAAATTTAGAAAACATGAGATAATTGTATTATTTCATACCGCTTTGATGACTTGCTCCCCTGCCTCGATCTAGCACCATCTAAGGACTGGTTGGGTGCGGCAGTCATGGATGAACCGGCCAAAGCGACGGTCGATGGTTGTGGAAGAGACGAATGACGAGATGAAATGCAGCGAGCCAACTGACGAGGACTGTAGATTTCTGGAGGTGCTGGGTCGGCTTGAAGAACGTCATCACCGGGGGATCGAATTCTTGCACCGACTGCTCCAGCAGACATCCTGTCAGAATCCATCTTTACACTTAATTTCTTGCAACTTCAACATAATATGAAATGCAGTGAGCAGAGAAGCATAAGTTCTCGAAGTCAAATCAACAAAATCTAAGACGTCATCAGATCAAATCAAATCAACTCAAATATTCGTTTATTGACAGATTCCTGTCGTCACGAACGCGATGGCATTACAGTGAAAATTACTCGGATAACAGTTGATGAAAGAAACGAAACAGATTAGGTCCCCTAATGGAGTTTAAAATAAGGTATAGGCCTACATAAAAAACAGTATAGTGCTAAGGTAGTTAATTGTTAATAAGTGTTATTATTTGGGGATAGAGTAATGATAACACTCATGGCCAGGAGAGCATTAGGTTCGCGGATTGATTCCCGGCGCATTGCATGGCTGCAAAACCGTGTGTTTAGTTAAGATTGATTGTACTGTCATGTTTCAATGTAATCTTACTGCGTTTGTCAATTTGAATTAATAAAGGAAATTATTACTATTATTATCATTATTATTGTTATTATTACTATTATTATTATTATTATTATTATTATTATTAAATTTTATTATTATTACTATTACTATTACTATTATTTAAGAGCATACGGGATATAAAGTTTTTGTCATTTTTATCAGGTAATGTGAAATTATGAGCCCTTGGCCGCAGATTATGATGGATGTTGCGATCAGGTGGAAAATAGGGTCGCAGAATATTTTCTGGGTTTGTAATGGCTGCCTTTAAACCCTTTTGGAATGATGAGCTTGATCAACTTAAAGCATCTGGTATAATGCGTGGTCAAGTGCTGGACGTTCGTCGTCCGGGTACTTGCATATGATAAGATCAAGGTGCAAACTCAAATAAAAGGCTGCTGTCCCTGATGCATATGTTCACTTTGAAAATATGCATGATGATGCGGTTGTATCCAATTTCCTCATTAAAAGACCAGATGACTTTTGGAAAGCATGGCACAGGAAATTTAAAAAAAATATTAATTCACCTATTAATTTTTCTGGACGCTGCTCTAACTCTGACGTGGCTGATAAATTTGCCACCCAATTTAGTAAGAACTTTCATAGGTCTGATCTGAACCCAGAGGCGGCACATGACTTTGAGAAGGCACGTCTTCAGGCCCATTGCACTCAGCCTATCTCGAACCCTGTCCCTTCTGTGGAGGCAATTGGCAATTGTGTAAAAGCCTTGCATACTGGGAAGGCTTGTGGTCTTGAAGACCTTTCCGCTGGACTTCTGTTGTATGCCCATCCTAGTCTTTTTGTTCATCTTAGGCAATTATTTTCAAGCATAATTATTCTCTAATGGATTTGTATCTGACAGCTTTGGTGCAGGAACTATAGTGCCGGAAATTAAAGATAAAACTGGGAATTTGAATGATATTGAGAATTACAAGCCCATTACTTTGATTCCTGTTATTTCTAAACTTTTTGAATCCTTGCTTCTGAATATTTGTCATACTAATTGATGACCTGCAGTTTGGATTTAAACCGGGCCTGCGTTGCACTGATGCTATTTTTGCTTTGAAGTCAACCATCAAGTACTTCAACACTAGAGGTAGCTGCGTGTACGCTGCTGCACTTAATCTCAGAAAAGCCTTTGATAGTGTGAACCATTACACATTGTTTAAGGAGTTACTTAAATACAATATACCAGTATCCAACGTTGACATTATTTGCAATTGGTATAGTAATTTTGTTGCTTTTAAATGGAGTGGTTGCATGTCTTCACAGTTCCATGTTGGCAGTGGGGTTAGGCAGGGTAGCACTTTGTATCCTGCACTGTTTAGCCTTCTCATGCATATATTCATTTAAAACTTAAGGTGTACAGATATGGGTTGTCATATAAAGAATCATTTTTATGGTTGTTTTTGTATGCTGATGATATCATCTTACTCTCCCCTTCAGTGTATGGTCTACAGATCATGTTGAATGTTTGTTACACGACCAGCAATACACTCTTGCTCGAGTTTAACTGTTCCAAGTCGTTTTGTATACAGTTTGGTGAAGTGGTAAACAAGTCTGTTGATCCGATGCCTTTGGGTGGTCAATTCCTTGGGTTGATTCTCTTAAGTATTTAGGTGTTCATTTAATGGGTGGCCGTAGACATATAACGTTTGACATTGATCCTTTGAAACGGTCATTCGACCGGGCTTGTAATTATATTTCTTCTCATGCCTCTAACTTAGATGAAATTGTGCACCTTCACTTACAAGACACCTATTCCTTGCCCCTTTTGACCTATGCCCTCCCTGCCTTGACTCTATCAACTAGACAGATCAATGAACTGGAATTTGGTATGTCGTCTTTATTCAGGTTTAAGAAGTGGGAAAGTGTCAAATGTTTAACTAATGGATTGGGTAGTCTGAATCTGACTTTTTTGGTAAAAGTACGTCGTTGTAAACTGTATTTCCACTTGGTCAGTTCTGATAATGTTGCCATTCATAACCTGATGTGGACATACTTTTCAGAAAATTACCATAATGATGAGTGCCTTGCCTTGATATTCTTGAAGAAACACGATGCCATTGCTCAACTGTAATACTATAGTGATTTTGATATCTTATGTACTGGAAGTGAACTGTGACAGTTGTTATTTAATACTCTATGTTTCTTTTTCCTTTTGTTTCTCCTTTCCATGGTTTACTGCCTACTTGGTGTAAATAAGCTGTTCATAACATAATAATTATTAGTAATTACCACAATGATAATTGCCTTGCTTTAGTTTTCAGGATTAATATGATCTCAACTGATTACTCAACTTTATAGCCAGTATGATGACACATGAACAGTGAGCTGTTATGTTATTGTCTCTAGTTAATGCTATGTATTTTTACTCTTAATTGTTTTATTTTGGTTTTGGTTGTTCCTTCTGTCTCTTTGGCGTAATAAAGTGTTCATTAACCTAAAAAAACTGAAAGCAAACTAAATTGTCTAGCTCTTGGATTTTGACATCATCATAGTAATCGTCGGTATCATTCCCATCAGAATCATCCTTACCCCCATCAATAATAATATAAATCGTTATCATCGCCGTCATCAGAATATATTGAGATCGTAACTGATTTATCATACCTCTTTGTCCCTCGTCCCTGTCTCTTTCCATCATGGTAACCTCCGTCGCACAAAGGAGTCGATAGAATTGGCTTGTCAGCTCTTGAGTCTTTCGCCGTTGACTAAAACAACAAATTACAAGTATTATTTTGGACCAGTACAGATACCTTATACAATAAACCGAAACGAAGACATGACAGCTACGAGAGGGGAAATTAGGTCACTCTGTTTTGAAGGCATGAATCGCTTTGTGGTTTCATAGATTCCATTCGGTTCATGCTGGGCAGTTTCTCCATAGTTAAACGAAATTTATTGGTGAATACCGTACTCTAGTCTTGAGCTACCTCAGTTCAATTATTGCAATTCTCTTACAAGATGTATCACAACAAAGCATACTCTTAAACATACTCATCACAGTATCTTCGTAGAACTACTGTCGTAATCGTAAGTTCCTGATGTCTTCGGCGCTCAAAAAGCTAATTCGTGGGAACCAGCTTATAATTATACAGGCGCTTAGTAAAAAGCAAAATCGACGAGACCCAAGTGGTAAGGATTAGTACAAAGTACAGCTTCGAAAGTCAAGACAGTGTCCACACATAGTCATAAGTAATTATCACGATGAATGAATGAACATGGTAAGTCTATGTCTGATAGTCGTTGTTGAACTGGGATGTTACAGTTGAAGTTAATGCAAAATACCTTTGAACTACGGTTCCTTTCGGCTGGCGAGTTGCTTTCGGAGAGCCGGTCCTGCAGAGACGTCCTGTCCTTATTGGAAAGGCTCTGGCGATCGGGGTCAGAGGTCTCGAATTTGGGTGACTGCCGCCCACTCGTTGACTGACTGGGACCGGAAGGATCTGCTGTGCTATACCGCGTTGATGACCTGCGTCCCTGGCTCAACCTCACACCATCTAAGGACTGGTTGGGAGCGGCGGTCATGGGTGCTTCGGCCACAACGCCAGTCGACTGTCGGGGAAGAGGTTGGTGATGGGATGAAAAGCTCCCCGCCGACTGTCGAGTAGAGTTCTCGAAATCGGGAGTTGGAGATATTGGGATGGCTTGAAAATCGTCAACGCCGGCGGCTTGCATGCTTGCACCGACCGGCCCAAGGGACATTCTATCGGACTCCATCTTAAACTTGATTTCTTGCAACTTCTAAGTGATACTCACGCCTTCGCCTTTTGAGATAGTAATAGCACCTATTCACTTATATTCGAATATTTTTAAAGTAAATATTTATGGTTATTTATCAAATATTCGATTTTTATATAGACAACAGCTAACCGTAGCCTAAGCATCACAGATGCCCATTTGACGGAAGCGAATTATAATGACGTAAACAAATGCAAAACTAAGAAATCTCATTGAGTAGAATAAGAATCAGCTAGTTAATGAATCAATATATACAGCGATAATTTCATTTCTGTTCATTTCTGCGCATCAATCAATCAATCAATATTCGTTTATTGGAATAATTCCCGTTGACACAAACGCAACGGGATTACACAGACTTTAAAACATTTACAGCAAATGCGGTTAAATCAGATCTCAATTAGGTTTCATTGACTAGTTAATAAATGTTTCTATAAAACATACGGGATATAAAGTTTTTATCGTTCTTTCCAGGCAATGTGAAATTGTGAGTTCGCACTCGGAGATTGTGGGGAATATTTCGGTTAGCAGGGAAATAGGGTTGCAGAACATAGCCTGGGTCAGCAAACGGCTGCATTGTACAGGCGTTCATCAGCCTGCCTGGCCAGTTCTGAAGCGCTTTGGATAAATGGAGAAAGTGAGCCAGTTCGGCGCATCTTTAAGCAGTTGCTCAATCATCCCTCTGTCTCTGCCCGGGTGTAGCCCCACCATGCAGGGGATGCATACATCAGGGAAGATATGGTGGTGGCCCTTGCTATGTCATGTACGGTAAGACATTTGGTGGAAATCCGTAGGAGAGTCATTTTCCGGTAAATGCATAAATTGACAATTCAGCTGTCCCCGGTCATTTCTAAGAAAACAATGCCTAGTCTGATCATGCTAAGTGATTAGATTAAAACGTTATTGATCAGTCAACAATTTAAGACCTTTGAAAGTAATTCAGAGCAATAAAATAATTTATTACAATTTATTTTGAATTTAAAATGTTCCACTCCGTTACCGTCCCTAGGCTATAGTACATATTGCTTTTGTCTACAATTTCAAAATGACTTGCATTAAACCAAAAAATGTGACTGTTTCTTTTATAATAAACATTATTGCATATTTCTAAATACAACTTAGAAACTTACAACTTCAGTATAATTTTTAAAAATATATTTTAACTTGTCCCCGGAAAATTATGTCCGCTCCGTTAAAATGTAAAAATTATCTCGTATCTCACAACCCTTTCAGTTCTTTGGTCCCGCAACTTAACACATCTCTTCTGTGAAGATCTATGTAAGTAAGTATGTCTTAATACAGGATCTGAATGCTAAGACAAATTTCTTACAAATTTTCATTTATTACGTACCTCATGTGTTTTTTCATAATACATCCACTCCGTTACTGCATTTTTGCAATGATTATGAATAAATATAATTTAAATAATATTTTTAATATAACGTTTATAAGCTATATAATGAGTGTACCGACGATTAATGTGGACGCATGAGAGATAATATGATATTTACCGTGCTGATACACAATTTGTCCACTCCGTTAACTGTCCACTCAGTTACCATAAATGTGACCCTTGAGGTACTAAAATTTATTCCACTGTCAGGATAAGTCGTCTACTTAAATTATCATTTCTAATACAACTTATATAACAATATATGACATTTTAAATAAATTTTTGCTTCGGCAGACTGTTTTTTTTTAAGTTCACTTTTCACATTGTGTGCTCAATTCTCGACAAATGGTAACGGAGCGGAACTTTTTATGGTAATTTTTTATGTAATTTTGATGTTATGAGCAGATTTTTAAGACAACATCATAAATATTTTAATTTTTTTGTTCATTTGATCACTGGTAATGATTGGCTGAAGTGATTTTTATTTTGTTATTTGGCCAAAAAAAATACAGTCAACTTTACGTTGATTAGATTCCCTATTTTTCTTTCGGTAACGGAGTGGAACTTCTTAACAAAATATAAAATGTGATGGAATTAAATAATCATTTGTATTGTAATTTCTTTTATATTTATTTTATAAACATTAATACTAAGAACATATTGGCATGTCAAACTACGCAGTAGGAAGCTGTCTACTATATATAAATAGCTCATATGTTTTGGTAACGGAGTAACGGAGTGGACAAACATTCCACTCCGTTTTTCGTAGGGCTATTTTCTTTCTGCTAAAAACTTCATAATTTTACATATTAGTGCAAAACCAAATATATATTAGTGAAATAGAAATATTCAAGATTTGCTTCAAACAAAAATCAATGTAATTTGCCCCAAAATTTTTTTTGCTTCTTCAATTAGTGAATGTGACATATTACCGGAAAATGACTCAGGACCTTAGGACTCGGAGGGCGTGGAGTGAAGAGGAAGATTTCGATAGAACCTCTTCTAAATGAGGCCCCATCCCGAGGTCAGAGGAGATGGTGACACCTAGGACACGCAGGGAAGTAACGCGGATGGCCCCCGGAATAATAAGGGAATTGAAGGGATTGTTTTCCTTCTGGTGCAGATAATTAATTCACGAGTTTTATTACACACATCAAATTCAAATCAGCAGCTTAGGCTTTGGCATACTCAGGCACTACCATAGGCGTAATTTGTGGGGGGTACGAGGGGTACCCGTACCCATAGGCGTAGACTCTGGGGGGTCAGCCGGGGCACGTGCCCCCAATAATTGAGGAGCCGGGGCAATGCCCCCCAAAAATCGAGAGGAAAATTTCTTAAAATATTAAAATATTATGTCTCAATATAGGCAAATTTCTTCAGAAACAGAAAAACAGAGACACAGAACTGAAATACTATCAGAAATTCATAATGAAAACAAAGATTTATTTTTATCTTCAATATCTTCAATATGAAACAAATTTGCATGTAACCAAAACGCCCCATTTCATACGCATTAACGTAACACCGGAAGCTAGAGGTGAAAAAAGTTTTTTCGGATATTGGTTTTAAAAAAGAGAAAACCACAAAATTTCTTTTTTTAAAAATAACTTTCTCATTTTTGTAGAAGTTATTTTAATAATACTGATTAAATGATTTTTAATTTTTGGAAATCGCAATTCGCAACTGAATTGGAGCTCTTGTTCATGCCATTTTTTTCATGATTTTTATGATTCAAAATCCGAAAATCTTAAAAACAATCAAAACAAGAACCATAAAAAAAAAAAAAACTTTTTATCTTGAAAAACTTGTTTTAAAAAAGCAACTTTTCACCTTGATAAAGCTTGTTTTTTGCTCCTCTGGTCCAAACCCATGCCCCCAATATTTTGGACAAGTTTACGCCAATGCCCGTACCCCCCACTTTTTGGACTGGGGGTACCGTACTCCCCACTTTTTGAACAATGCCAATGTATATTTTATTATTGAGGCTTCCCAGAGATCGCAGTCTCAGCCTTGTTTCGTGTATTTAAGAAATTGGTACCCCTCACTTTTTAGACCAAAGTTACTGTAGCGTGCTGCTCCCGATCTTGCGATAGCCCGCGCTGTTGTTAGAGAACATCTGAAGAGTATACAAACCCTGGTTTTGAACCCAGCTTGCTGGCGCTGTGTTCTCTTCTCTCTATCTGCTGCAACCGCTGTCGCCTCTTCTTACTAGGACGAGAGCGAGGCTTCACGTCCGGATGCATTATACTAGGTCCCTGAGGCATTCTTCTACCATGGATGACGAGTGGCATGTCCGAGGCTTCCGTTGCTGACGCAGCAAGGCTTAGTGTCAAGCCCTCACTAGGGTTCGGCGCTCTCACAACAGACTTAATTTCTTCCTTCTGCTCTCTTCTCTCAGGGACCCGATATGATAACAGGCGCTCCATAAATACTCGTTGAGTTTCCATTAAGGTCTGTTGAGATTCGAATTATGTACTTATAAGAGTTTCCTGATCTGTCTGGCGCTCTACAATCTTTCCCTGGGTTTCTACCACCCTTTCCAAAATGTCGCCTATTCGGCTAGTTTCGTGTTCAGATAAAATCTCTTTTTCCATTATAATTATTTATTGAACAGAAATGAAATTATCGACTTATACTATTGTGGCGGGGCGACCCCTAGCGGTGGCGGTCGTCAAGCGCCGGGATGAGGACTGCCGGTCGTGCATTTCCTGAGGATTCGAACCCCTGCGCTCAGGACCATAATAGGTGGGTGGCAAGCTAGACAGACGCTTACTACGTCTAGGCATAGTGACACTGGGCAGTTCTTCTGGAGGCAATGACGTCATACTTACCATTTCTATTTCATCACCAGGGTATGACCTGTGGGTGTCCGTGGTTTCCGAATAGGAAACAAACATAGGATTTCTCCTATACTCAGGGTGCATGGTGTCCCCACCCTCTTCTTCTACCTCTTCTACTTCAACTTCCTCTTCTTCTTCATTTACCTCCTCTTCTTCATCCACTTCTTCATTTTCTAGGGTCAACCTCACTTCTGGTAGTGGAAGGCTATGGTAAATAGGTAAAGGGGCCTTTGGACTGCCTCTTCTTCATCTTCTACTTCTTCAACTCTTTCCAGATCTTGGAATATGCTATAATTAGAAAATTCAGGGAAACGCTGAAGAAGACTACGTCTACATTCTAAGTCACTAAGCACAGACTGCAATTTAAAATCTGGCTGATTCGCCATGTAATCAATATTTTGAATCAACTAAAACAATCAGTTTAACTCAAAAACAATTAGTATTTGACTTAATGTCCTGTGGTATTCTATTTAAAGTTCACTTAACTCTTATATAGCTCCAGTCCTTACAATTAAACAGAATCTTAATTCAGATATCTGTAATTACACAACTTAAAATCCGATAGAAATACTGTACATGACCTTTCAACGCTAGTACACACGTTTCAACTTGGCAAGGTCAAAGGTCAAATCTCAAAAAGGGATCTAAGTCACCACAATTCACATTTACTCACATCGACAACTTATCCAAGTTAATACACAGTCAGCCTAAGTTACTACTATGTATCTTAAAACACGAATAATTCCAATTTAGGTCACCAAACAATCAAACATCAACTACGCTTAAGATGGCCACTTTGGATTTCACATCTATATCATGGACTTGGAAACAGGGGAATCTTAATGGACCGTCACCTTACCAATTACGACTAATTTCAACCTTTAAATCGATTTACAGATGGGTAAGACAATCTAACATTCTACCGTTACCCTCAACCTATAAAACTTCGATTTCTAAAAGGTATTTTTATCGAAATTGTACGAAACAGAAACATCAGCGAACAACGTGATCATCAGCCTTCCCTCAACACACAAACTGCATACGTCATAAAACCGAGTGCAGAAACAGCGATGAGCTAAAAAATAGCCATTACGTAATGTATCTTCCTATAGCGCATATATTAAGCGAGAACAGTGATACAGAGACGTTGTGACGACAGAAGCGTTACACTATCGCCATATGTTCATTTACATTTATATAGCACAAGTGAATCTAACCTATCGACTTATCTAACGCTGTATGTTTCCTTACTAAGTCAACGTGTACATTTATATAGCACATGAACTTAACCTATCGTCTTATCGCTTCACAACAAACTTATATGTATCTAGTCTAACGATCATATATCTAAGTATCGCTGGAGATTTCAATATACGACTCAAAAGAATAAGGGGTTGTACTCCCTGAACTTCCAAGATATATATTCTTCCCAATTGCCAATATTTGCGATTTCGGTCAAATCCAGTAAATCTCATCCCACGTCAAGGTTATCAAAGGTCACTGGAGCTCCGTTGCACCAATTCGATCGAAAACATGGCCTCCCGGTAATTTTGCCATAATTCCCCAAATTCGAAGAAATATCGAACGCCCGTCGATAAATTCGACGCCCGATCTTCAAAGATGTAGTTACGATGAAATATTATCCCCGACTTTCGACAATTTCCATCGTTTTAATCGTAAAATTCCTTATTGCGCAGTTAAGACCATTTCACGCTAAAATTAGCTCCAAGGACACCGATTCCTTCCTTCCTCGTCCACGTCTAGGCTGAAACTGCATACAGGCCACGAAAAAGGGCGCAAATGTTCGCACGTGCTCACCTCTAGCCAATCACGAACAAGTACAGAAAGCGCGACGTCTTCCCATTGGTTGACTCGCATACCACAGATCTACGGCTGGCATGCACTGTACAGCACTACCGCAGTGGCCTCTAGCGAATAACATTGACTTCGCAATCTTAGTGAAAGAAATATACTTAAGGCTTGTAACGATTCGTTACATTACGCCCCTGGGCACTACTAGAATATTTTATTACTCATCATTCAATGTTTTCGTTTTTCAATTTAATATTATCTTCTACAGGATAATCGTATATAAGACTTTACATAAAAGCAGCAATTGACACAACCTTCGAGCGAGACCGCATAAATTTACCCCACCAGAGAAAGGTGATCATAATTTTATATCCCGTATTCCCTACAAAAATGCCTACTGACGCTAATTAGCTGCTCATGAGTCTGTGACCCTGTAGCTTGTTCTAGCTGCGTTATATCAACTTTGATGTTCAGTAACAGAGTGTTAATTCATTTATTCATCTACTCGACCAGGTCCTCTACCTGTCGTAATCTGACTGTTGATTGATTGTATATTAGTTTAATGAGAAAATCTGACAGGCAAAACGCTGCTTGTTGCAAGAGTAGGCCTAATTGGAAGCGTGGATTTAACAGGTAGGCCTAATCAAGTTTTGGGTCTTGCATAGTATAATTATGCTTTCATATAGCATGCGGGATATATAGTTTTTTGCGTCTTTTCTGGAAGAGCAAGGTTATGCGTCCGGGGGCGTTAATTGCATGTGCTGACTTTTTGAGGATTACATGCATCTCGATGCATAGTAGACCTGTAGCGCTCATTAGTGCGTCGTCTGCTTTGCTCGTGAGGGTATCAGCCGACGGGGTGTCTCGGAGTAGGTTGGTCTATCCAGTTCGTATCCAGGCATCTAAACTATCCCCTGAACAAAAAGCTCAGTCGTGCTTTTCTCTCGTAGGTCCTAGAGTCGTTCGTTTTCCAGAGTCTCTGTTGGCACTCAGAAGTCAGAACTTGACTAAAAACTCATATCTTTTAGGATTCGCTTTCTCCGTAGACTGTTTTTGTTGTGTCTTATCGCAATTTCATCTAGGCCTTCGACCGGAATTACCCTGGAATTTGTCTGGTACACTGATTTTAGGCCTACTTAGTACGAATCATAGCCTGATGCCTTGAGCATCGTTACAGTGGAAGTTCTCATGTTATTATAATTATCTTAGCACTAATCCTGTTACGCCGTTGCCCACCCCCAGCACTGGGTGCTAAGTCAGGCTGTTGAAATGGGGCGGGTACGCGTCTTCGCAAGTCCGTGGAAGGAAGAACCTCTAATCCAGTGGGGTGGTCTGATCCATGAGCATCAACAGGATCTGCTGGGATTCTACTCCAGCGGTTCCCTAGCTCTTTATAATTCAACCTCGACTTTAACTGTAATCGTTCACTCCTTCTGAACGAAGGTGGAGGTGCACTGGCTCCCTGCTCGGACCTTACTCCGAGCGGACCCAAGTTACTCCGAACATTTGACTCTACATTTGGCACAACGAGTGGCAAGGACGTGGCTGCCATTGGCAAAGCAATCAACCGAGGCGAATGATCCGGGGTTCGATTACGACTTGCGGAACCATGAGAAGAAGCCTCTTCAAGCCTTTCTAGGCGCTCTAGAAGTACAGTTTGATTATCCCTCATTTCTAGCTGGCTATCTCTCATTTCTTCTAGGTTAACAGCTGGATTCACTTGGCTACCTCTTAGATCAGCAACATTCTCTCTCACATCAGCAAAGTTCACTCTCACATCAGCAACATTCTCTCTCACATCAGCTAATTGACAGGTTAAGTTTTCACTCATCCCTTCTAACTTATGATCTAAGGCTCGTTGTCCAAAGGCTATGCTTTCTAGCAGTTGGCCCATGGCCGAAGAAGGCCGAGACAGAGAAGAGTACGGGCGGACAGCACCCTCCTGCCTATCACTAGGACCAGCCTCTAAATCCAAAGTTCGAAGAGAATTTAATGACATCTTTAATTATAATGAAATAATCCAGCAGTTAATGACAATACAATGAAATGAACCACAATGTGAATTCTACAGAACTACACTAATAACTCTAACTTACACATAATAACTACTTAGGCACAAACAAGCAATCATAATCATAATCATAATTTATATTAGAAAATGGTTATTTACCCCAAATTTCAAAGCGGGACAACAGTTTCACAAGATTCCAGAGTACGCATAAATCCAGCACAGAATATTTCCATAGGCGTAGCAACGAATGCTTTAGGCCTAACGTTACATCCACAGAGTATGCGACAACTTAACTCAAACGTCGTGCCTTATCAAACTGCATAGTTTCGCACCATAACGCTCATAACGAATCAACTTATGTAGCGCACGAATAATATACAGCATCGATAATCCTGTTCCACGCACAGTACACAATCGCAAAAGCAGAGGCTTAATTCGCAATGCTAACGATATCCACAAATCTTAGACTGTAAATCTAATACTGCGCTCGCATCAGCAGCTAACTCTACACTCAATATAAACTTAAATTATCGAGACGCATCACTCGCTGCAAATATTCGTCAACTGCATATCTACAGACACGGCTCCAACGGCTTTTCCAGAACTGCAATAGGCACGCATGCACAGGCCGCTTTTATAGACTTGGTCGCTGAGTCATTTGTCCAGGCATGTATCATGCATAAGTCAATCACCGTCTGTTCACACGGTGGTCTACATGAATCATCAACAGTCACCCCACGCCATGAGTCATCCAGCGTCTGCAAGCGCCTTACTCCGATGAGTCATCCGTTTCCCAGGAAAGTTTCCACCATTAGTAATATAAGCGCCCGAGTGACCATCTGTCTGTTTGTCTGCCTCCCAACGTCGCTTAGTCATCAGTGCGTCGCTGACGAAAAATACAACAACCGAGGCCGAGCCCACAGCAGCAGAAAACGGCGCCATGCAAAGCGATAATAATACCCATAATGCAGACAATTAAATCCAATAGGCCTACATAAAATATATTAAATAATCCCTCTTGTTATGTTCGCATAGAACGTAACATTCTCCCGACCTCACAGAGCTTATAACCACAGGGATAAGCGGTTAAGAACAAACAATTAAATCTCCAATTTAAAACACAATTAATCACTTAATAATTCTGCTTACTATCACCCAGCATCACCTTACAAACGCAACAACAAAAATTGTGCATGACTTTAGACTGTGTGTATAGATATGGGTATGTACTGTAACAGTAAGATAAGATATGTATTGGAACAGGTCTGGTTAGGATGATCAGATTAGTATTTTTCTGTGATTATATATGTATGTAAGAAACTGCAGCTGAAGTGTTACGGAACTCTCTTCCTCTTTTCATCTTCAACAGTTTTGCATTAATGCACTAACATACCATGTCCCTAATAAAATCCTAATTAATATACACCTATACCAAATAGGCACATACAACATAAGACATTAGGCATAACTAACATCTGCAGTCTAGGTATCTAAACTAAGACCACTGTATAAACAATTACGTATGTACAAGCAATAATTTAAATTTAAGCCTGCTCTTGCAAGAATAATAAAACTTAAGGGTCGCTTATTAAACTAATCACAGACTGGTGACCTAAATAATATCTGAGACGGTGCCATAAAATCTAGCTTGTCCGTTTCCTATAGCAACGATCTAGTTAGGAACAGTTCAATCATCTATTTGGAACAATTACCATGCCTTATGCATCCTTGTTACCACACAATTTAACCAGAAATCTTACATACATATATAATCACAGAAAAATACTAATCTGATCATCCTAACCAGACCTGTTCCAATACATATCTTATCTTACTGTTACAGTACATACCCATATCTATACACACAGTCTAAAGTCATGCACAGACACAGAATAATACAATCATAATCCTCTGTAGTAAATCAAATCCAATTCCAATCTTAGCTTACCCAAGTTCGGACACGTAGTCTCTAAGTCAAATGCAACTATAAACACAATAATCATTTAGGATTAACAGTTGATTAACTTCGATCAAATTTAGGACAGCACAAAATAAGCTTCCTACATGTAAGGACCAATCACTGCTGCCATTGAGACATATTTAGACTCAATGCAGACACAAACATGCACTAGTCTTACTCAAACTTATGCTGCTAACTGTCTTAACCACACAATTTAAAAGAACAGTAAACACAAATATCCAGCCATAATTAAACATAATACTCCCTAAAAATCTAAATAGGCCACATAAATCATTTCCAGACCAACATCTGACTTGGGCCCTCGTTTCACATTTAGGCCTATTTCTCAAGGAGGTTTCAAATAGACACATATTACTATCAGCTGATACATGGCCCTACGTAACCAATTCTACAATGGTGTACCATGCAAATATCAGACCTTTTACTTTCTATAACTGCAGAACTGTCAAAATTATACAGCAGTTGTTAACATAGAATTAATCCAATGCACGAGTTAATACCTCATTCACTAAACTTCACAAGGCTTAAATACATCTTGGAGTAACTTCAATATCAGTACAAGGTTACTGACTAATACAGCCTACCTGCCTCTTGGAGTAATTACACATCAATGCAAAGTCACTTACACAGCCGACCTGCAGATACACTAGTAATCACAACTCCATAGAGTCGCTACATAAATCGAGTCGATCTCACGGTCATCTATATCTAGACCCAAAATCAACTTACAATTCGTGCTATCCCATATGGCCTTACGTCTATCTTCGCCAGAATCGCCAAGAAGAGACACCAAGTCAGGGACACACGAACTCTATAAGTACTCCATTTCACAAACCTTGTGCAAAATTACGTGAACAATGGTACAACAACATGCATATAGACCTACACAATACACTATGTAAAATCTACAAAGGCAACATTAATCCTCTTCATAACCATACCTAATGGGACGCCTTGTTTCACGTTTAGGCCTATGGCTTACACATATTATCATTACCAGCCACTTCATAACATCGTTCATAAAAATAATTCACTTTCAACCACAATAACCCAATAGCTTCTGCTCTCTGGCTGGTCAGTATCAGCTGCATGGTTAACCGGAAGTCCAAAGCATCAAACAGGACTGAAGACACACTCTTCAGAAGACAGTCATCTGCGACAGTCTGCGAACTGTAGTCCTGCGATTGAACAACCCGGGACGGATCGAATTCTGCACTGGCTTCCAGATCCCAAGAACAAAGTCGTCGTTCTTTCGGTTGAAGTTTCTCATCCGGCAGAAATTTCTCTCTTATGTGGAAGAAGCTGGACATCGGCAGTTCTTTTCCTCTGCTGGTCCCCACGTTATCTCTCATCGATTCTCTTGCATTAGATAAGCTGCCATCAGCCACAATCAAACTAACTGACAGCAACGGAAACAGACACATGAGAATCACCAACAACAGCAGCGAAAATGTTTGAGTTTCGTTTACTAAAGACAGTGAAACTTCTCGAACGTTCTGCTTCTCCATAACTTCCTTACTGCTTTCCGTTTCATCGTCCACATCACTACAACGAGGAAGGACTTCTCGGCTGTCCGGCAGAGTCAGCGGGGGATCCACAGGATAGGATCCGATGGAAGTCAAGCTTCCAGCAGCAGAACAACTACTCATGTCAGGCGAACAATCCGACACTGTTCTACCATTACTTGACTCCGCAGTACCCATCGTGCAGTTCCAGATGGTACTTTCAGTTATTTTAGGCGACTGTATGGTAACCCGTGGAGCGAAGATTTTTCTACAACACAAAGCGCTCAGTCGGCGTTGCACATGCAAAGGTTGGTCGTTAATCCAGATTTCTCCAGTTTTAAAGTCCCATCTTGCTCCTTGTTCTTCTAGGAAGGCAAGTCCCAGAATTGGCTCGTCCAATTGTTTAGTTACCAGGCACAGAATGTCACATCTTCGACCACCCAATTGACATCTTAACACCGATTCGCCTTCTATCAAAATTTTCGATCCATTTGCAGCCATTAGTTTTTGATCCGTCGGGATCATATCCATCTTCCTTATCAGTTTGTTTGGGATCAAAGACACTTGCGAGCCCGTATCAACAAGACAGTGCACCACACGGCCATAGATACGAAGTGGAATATATGCATTCGAACTTCCTGGAATGAAGCAAGAGTTGACCGGGAGTGGTTGATTATCATCAACAGGTAACTGAGCGGCAGGAGGCGGTTGTTTGTATGGACAATCCCGGACCAAGAGCAACGGACTATTGCAACCGAAGCAACGACGAGGAGACGTCCAGTTAGGTCGATTTCTTCTTTGTTGGCCATTTCCTGGATTATACGTCATCAGCGGTGGCGGAGGAGGAGGAGGAGGAGGATAGAAGACAGGTTGTCCCATCGGTGCGTTGTATGGATTCGGCACAGGTGGAGGCTTCGCTGCTTTCTCTATTTTGTCCAAACGACGCAACACTGCTTCTAGTGTTGACTCCGTTTCTTTTACAGCTTTCACTCGACCAATCGGATGCGAAGTAGAACCAGATTTCTCTTGCTCTGCTTTCTTATATGCTTCCAAACGAGATGCAGTTCTGAACGCTTCGTCCAAAGTCTGTGGCTCCCGTTCTCTGGTCTTCAGCGAAATCTCTTTGTCCCTGAGTGCGTCAAGAAAAGCACCCACAGCCAAAATTTCACCATGAACACTCGAACCTCCAGGAAATCCTAATGACATCAAGCGTCGTATTTCATTAACCAAAGAGCTGAGATCCTCACTGTCCTTTTGCTTACGAGTCTGCAGCTGCATTCTAAACAAAGCCGTCTGCTGACTGTTACCAAATCTCGATCTGAGTTTTTCTTCCAGGTCTTCAGACGTCAGAATTTGGTCCGAGTCATTCTCCCATAAAATCTGAGAAGCTGATCCACAAAGAGAACACATAAGATGATCAAGTTTCTCAGAAGCCGTTCATTTATTATGTCTTGCGCAGATAGAAAACCTTCGCAAAATGCTTCAACCTGTAAGCTTCGTCCATCAAAGCTACCAAGCTTAATGGTGCTTTTAGGCTTTTCAGATGGGCCTATCGACGACGATGACGATGCTTCTTCCTTAGCAGCAGCAACAGTTTGTTTTGACAACGTTTCGGCGGACGATGAAGATTCAGGCGCACTTGTAGTTTGAGTTGCAATCGACACTCTAGGTTGCTGACTCAAACTCATTTTCTGTTCGTTCGATAACGCCTCGGTAGCTCGATTATTAAGCGGTAAATCCATCAAAGTGTTTGTCAGTACAGTTCCTCTGCTGTAGCCAAACTGCTGAGCTCCCACAGGACCCATGTACGTATCCAATTGAGCATCAATCGGAAAATAAGGCCCTCTACCAAACGAAGAAGTAACAATTCCAGGAACTCGATTTGGCAGATTCAGGCTTCTTTCTGGAGCGTTGTGCATCACCGTCGGTTGCACAGGTCGATTTCTCCACATTGACGGGTCATTCCGAATGATCCTACACGACATTGCACTCAGGCTATCCGCAGTACTTTCAAAAATATTTTGTGCTCTGATATATATACACTTCCAGAATATAATCGCAATTTAGGGTTCTTTTCTTTCAGCATACCGATCCTCAATTGGCTGCCTCTCTGTCTTATTGGATTGACTCCGGGAAATGATTGCGAATCTTTCTTGAGTGCCATCAAGTGCTGTAAGTGCATTATTTTACTAACAGCATTTCAGAAGTGCTAAACTTTACATTATAAAAACGGAGCAGACATGCAAAGGAAATAAATTCCAGAGTCTGAGGCCAGAAATTGATACGGCATGCGCATTATAGGTAACTGCATACATAAAGAGAGTCGCTACATCCTTACAGAAACTCATAAACTCGTACGCCAGGAGTAGTACGCTAAGTGGTACGCGAAAAGAATCAAAAAGATTATATTCTTATAATTATAGGCCTATACTAATTGTTAAATTTGTCTACCTACGGTCCTACGCTAATTGCAAGGGGACTTCGCGCTCGCCTGTTGTTTCTGATGTGACTTTTGCTGGTAGTTCGCTAACATTCGATTTTCTTACCCGGTGGTATACAATAAAAATAAAGTTTGAAAACCGCTGGCATAGCACACGAACGTACAGCGTTGTTTAGGTTCATGATGAAACTGATCAGATTCGAGGCTAATAAAAGAAAAAAGGTAAAGTTTCTATAGGCCTACACGTCTCAACGGAACTCCTCGGAAGCGTGTTCTCAGGGTAGGACTCCTACAGTGGAATTCATTTCCTTTTGACTGCGATATCACTCGAGGTAACAATAGATTGGTGTCTTAGGCATTATGTTAACGGCTCTATAGAAGTCTTTCGATTACATTGGAAGGACTGTTCAGCTGAGGTGCTAACACAGCCACAGCAATCCAACAGGATGAAACAAGATGACACCGTTTTAACAACCCAACTTACCTTTGAACTAAATTTACGACCAACAAATTGAGGATAAGCTGCAGGGCATAGTATTTGTAATTGTAATCTGGCATTTGTAATGCGCCGCCATCCTATTTTACTGACGGTAACTAACCCGGCGTATGTTGATTAATTTACACAATTTAAATGCATAACCAGAATACCATTTTAATTTTAACATAAATGAATGCATGCATAGCCAGATTGTCCTAGTCTGCAGATGTATGTGTCCAGTCTGGGTAAAATAACATGAATTTTCGAATTAATAAGCAAAATGAAGCTAATTATTTCTTATTTGGATTTTTCAGCAGTTTTATACATCCATATAAAAGTAATACATGTTGCTATATTTTATTATATCATATTGCATTTATGCATTTATAAAGCGCCTCTCGCAGTACAACCTCAACAGAGGCGCTACATGACCCAGCTATTATTCAATGCCTGACCGATAATAATAGTCTTTGTCTTTGTCAATCGCTTACTTCATTATGAGACATCTGGGCTGTCTTAGCTAGCCAGACCCCATGTCCTATTGGACAGTCCTTTTGTACCCGTTTGAACTAAAAGGACTGGAAAGGCAGACATCATCCGACGCCGAGATCTGGAATGAGATAGAGATTAGAGCAATGCGCCTATGGTGCTCCGTGTGCGTGTCTTCGCGACAAATGTGAGAAAGGGTGAGAGAAAGGGAGGAAAAACGAAAGTAAGCAAAGAAGAATGGACGAAAGGAAGATTGGGTGGAAGGATAAATGGATGGAAGGAAGAAGTGAATGGAGCAGGAGACATAAAGGAGGGAGGCAAGCAAGTAAGAAATGATGGAAGGAAGAATGGCAAAAAGAAAGGAGAGTGGTTGTGTGTTTATGGGGAAGAAGTAAAAGAGCCGCGTGCAAAGGCATACAGAGATCTGAAGCGCCATCTCAGCGGAATTCAGAGAGCGGTGCAGTGTCCTGGTGAGGCAGATGGCGTTCCCACGTTGAAGAGCCACCAAGTGTGGCTCACAGATTGTCGTACCTAGCCTCACCCCGACTGCGATCCGTATCTCCTCGTCTGAGAGGCTGAGGCCCAAAGCAGTCACAGAGGGAGCTAGTAGTAAGTCACCGGAATGAGGTGATCGTGCAGCTAGTAGGTGAGCACGATCGCGTGGACAGCTGGTGGACTCGAGCAGGCCTGTCGGCGCTTTATGATTATAATTATTATTATTATTATTATTATTATTATTATTATTATTATTATTATTATTATTATTATTATTATTATTATTATTATTATTATTATTATTATTATTATTATTATTATTATTATTATTATTTTTATTATTTACACAAACTAATTTCTTCATACAGCTAAGGAACTTATATGCAGACAAATTGTTTACTGTTTGCAGTCACTGTATCTAGTTTATATATAGGCCTCGGCCGTCATTCAGTCCTGGCTGCACGGTCTCGTTACTGTTCCAATCCGATGTGCCTTGAACAGATAGGGAGTTTCCAATTATTATTATTATTATTATTATTATTATTATTATTATTATTATTATTATTATTATTATTATTATTATTATTATTATTATTATTATTATTATTATTATTATTATTATTTTATTATTATTATAATTATTATTATTATTATTATTATTGTTATTGTTATTATTATTATTATTATTATTATTATTATTATTATTATCATTATTATTATTATTATTATTATTATTATTATTATTATTATTATTATTATTATTATTATTGTTATTGTTATTTTTTTTTGTCGCCCGAGGTAAATAAGATCCCTCAGGCTCTAAGATATTAACAGTGATTGAAAATTTAAGCTTGGAGTACGTGTTATTATTATTATTATTATTATTATTATTATTATTATTATTGTTATTACTAGTGTATTTGCCCGTCATAATTATGACGGCAGTGTATATCGTTGGTCGTTGATCGCCGTCGTCAAGGCCGTCGTCAAGACGGCAGTACTGACGTCACAAACGGTTTCACAATAGAACAGAAGCCCTTTGTGACGTAGCGTCATACAACGGACACATTTGCATATAAGGAAACTATTATTGGTAAGTATGTCGTCACTCAGTCCTAAGCTACTCAATCTTCTGATTGTTGCAATCCCAGGTGCCTAAAACAGACAGGGAGTTTCCAGTTTCAAGATCAACTGTCAAGCGCTGGGAGCAGATGGCTGGTCTAACGCTGATCAGTTGTCACTGCTTAAATCTTGCCTCCTAGTTCTTGGACAACCCAAGTGACTTGATGTGCCAGCTTCCTGCGACTTCGACTGCGACACGGACGAAATGGTATGACTGTGAGATAGCAGCATATTTGCATTCCTTATTTGAGCTGCTTATTCCGCTCTAGCACCTGGGTTTTTCCGATGTTAAATGCTTGTATGATGCTGCAAATGGATCTGGTACCGTGACATCCGATGACAATCAACGATCACTGGACCAAAGTATAACGGAGACTCCTTTTGCCAGGAGATATGTTGGACTTCTTGATGGTCCGTATTTTGGCCCGTCAAATCATGTCATTGATCATGTCATATCGTTGTTGCCTTCCCTCTCCTTTCATGCAAGAGAATCCGTGACGGCCATTGGTTTCTGCTATGGCAACACATTTACATGTTTGTTTTTCAGATAACGCGGTGCTCCGCCGGATGCCGGATGCTATTCTTAGCACCACCTCTGAAATCCGTAATCCTGTTGTTGTCGTGGGAAGTGCATGAAGCCAGTCTCCTGAGCGTGGCGATTGCACACTTGCGCAGCTAACAGATCGTTAGCTGCGCAAGTGTGCAATCGCCACGCTTTAACAGCGAAATCGCTAGCTATTTCTTATAGGCCTTGAAGTGCATGCGAGATCAGTGGTTTGGGACATTCCGTGTGTATATGCTCCTTCTGTTCGATGGGAGGAGGTGCGTTCGATCTCGAAGACAATGAACTAGTAGTAGGCCTATTCTCTGCTAATGGATCTGTGAACGTTACAGCGACAACGTGTAGCAGTCGGTCTTAAAGGCCAGTCTTGTTGTCCTCGAGACCAAGGTCTTGGTCTCGAGTGCACTCGAGTTCGTTTTTAAAAGTCTTGGTCTTGGTCTTGGTCTTGAGGTTCAAGGTCTTGGTCTTGGTCTTGGTCTTGAGGTTCAAGGTCTTGGTCTTGGTCTTGGTCTTGAGGTTCAAGGTCTTGGTCTTGGTCTCGCAAGACCAAGACCAAGACCGGCTGTTAATATGAACAGTCATTTAACAGAACTCAAGAATTCTGTATCAAGCCTGCTTGCATCATACGACCAATATCTATGTGGATGGATACAAGTCTTGTTGGTCAGGAAAACCCATTGGCAGCAGCAACAGTTATTCTGTATCAGACGGTATGATAAACCATGGAAAGATTTCAAAAAGACTCTCTATCTGTACATTTACATCCAGAGCTTCAAAAGCTACTCTGTGTGTGTCAGCGACTTCAGCACCTGTAGAACGTATTTTTTCACATGGCGGAATTTTTATGAGGCCCACCAGGCACGTCTTGGTCAGAAAATTCTGAGCGAATTGGTTTTTATAAAATACAAAAGGCATTTGGAATAATAGTTTGCATGAAGGACTTTTGATTATAAATTCGGATTTCTCTGCAGTTTTCATTTAAAGTTAATTTGCTTGAATAAAATAAACGATTCATGTTTTCATTAAAATAGCGAATATTCCGACTTGACAATTTTTAGAAGTCTTGACCTGATTTCGATTTTTTTGGGTCTTGGTCTTGGTCTTGGTCTTGAGGTTCAAGGTCTTGGTCTTGGTCTTGGTCTCGAGGTTCAAGGTCTTGGTCTTGGTCTTGGACTCGAGGTTCAAGGTCTTGGTCTTGGTCTTGGTCTTGAGGTTCAAGGTCTTGGTCTTGGTCTTGGTCTTGAGGTTTAAGGTCTTGACAACAAGACTGTTAAAGGCCTCGCGTGCCAGCGGCTTACGCAACCAGACGAAGTTGCTAGCATATCGACACTACGAATGCCCAGACCACCGTTTCTGACAGGCAAAGATGCCTGGACCACTGATCGTCGCTCATGTGGATATTGAGAAGGCTACAGAGTCCCGATCTCAAGACTTGAGAAGTCGAAGTCACGTACAAGTCCTTCGTTTAAGAAGCAGGCTGATATTATTATTTTATTAGCAACGTTTATTATTATTATTTTAACGCCCGAGGTACAAAAAAATCCATTTTTTTAAATCCGAAGTTTAACGTCGTCGTTTGACAACAAAGGCCGTTGACGACAATTCAGGCTCTAAGAGACTATAGAATAAAAGTGTTTAAGCTTGGAGAACGCCGTCCTCGTCTTCGGGGTGTGGTGTGAAGGTGGCTCTTAAAGCAATGGCGTTAAATCGTTAGATGCAAATTGGAAGTCTCTGGAAGAGATAAACTGTCGGTTATTATCGTTGGTTATTGTTGTTAAGTACATTCCCCTCTTCATGACGTCATTTTGGTGTAGTAAATTAATATGACGTAATTATTACGTAGAACGATTGTCCGCTTGTCACTGACGCAGCAGCGACTAATGCTGCCGGGAATGGAGGTTGTGAAACGACGCTATATGTGGCTATATATGTGGCCTGCAAACAAACGATTACGATAAGTAACATTTACTGTATAGGGCGCATATCTGTGCTTTTGCCACATTATTTTTGTTATATCAGACGCCTAAATGTCAACAGCTTTACTTCTCGTCCAATGAGGCACATTGAACGTCTAAGAAATATGATATATCATGTAATATGAATCTCTATAGGTGTACAAATTAACAGAATTTAGTAAGATTTCAAACTAACAAATTTCTGTAAAGGCTTTTCTATGCTTATATAATATATAATGAAATATGGTCCATGACAAAGGCGAAAAAAGGCAAGCATATTTTCGAATCGGCTCACCTGTAAGACCCATGCTGAAGGTTCTGAAGCGCGCATTATGCGTGCGACAAGTTCCGTACGGAAGCTGTCCCTGTACGATAACAATTGTACAGGCACCAATGTTATGGGCCCCAAGATACTTAGTCCCGCGCACTTGTGTATGCTAACGGGAGGGGCAACTTTTCACGTGATGCCTTTCATTTTGCGGTACCAACCCGCTATTCCGCTATTCCGGGGCTCCGCTTTTCCGGATCAGTTTCGGTGAGAAACATGATGCAAATTAGAGCCCAATATTCCAGGAACCCGGAGCACAATTAAAGTGTTTATTGTGGTGACGAATAGGCAATTTGGTAGCTTAGCCTACGTGAGAGGCGGGCTATAGTCCATCATCGGTCGGAATCGCCGCCCCCCGGAATAGCGGACCCCAACTCTTCTGCACTATAAATCTTACTGTTTAATTCTTGAATTTCTGTCAAAACTACCGTACTGATTAAGGAAACTGTTGATGCGTATTCAAAAAGTATTTGTAGTAGAGCAATTACGAGTCACTAGGCGGCTAAAGATTCAACTCAATTCAATATATTGCTCCCATGAAAGAGAGTAATGAACATTTGCTACAGTTATGACAAAAAATGAAACAGATCATTACAATGTCTTGGTCACGTATTGTGTACACAAAGGTTAGGCAAAGCTGAGAAACAATAGGAAACCTGAATTGACAGAAGTCCCGCTAAGGTTGGGGCCTATGGATCCATTTTAATATGTCGATGGCATATTCCTGGTAAAATAAGATCTAGGAATTCATAGAATATGTCCAAATGTGAGCACGAGAGTTTAAACTTCAATTAAGTTATAGTCATAGGCAGGTGTTTCCTACGTGTACAAGCAGTGTTCACAAATAACGGAACAAGAGAACAAAAGATAATTCTTAACTAATTCTTAACTACAACATAACAGAACAATAGAACATAAGATAATTCTTAACTAATTCTTAACTGCATGACATCATCTATTGTGTGCAAGATCTATCCCAAGATAGCGTCCAAACCGTTTGGTGCCCTCAGTGGCCTGACGAAGCCTGCAGTTGGCCTAAACGACCTAGAGATTACGGATGACTGACGATTGATGCAATTTCCGACATTCTAAAACATGGTTGTCGTGTTGCATACATTTAGCATCGTTCTTGTAGAGGCGATAAAGAACAATGGAGATTTTGATTTCAGTCACGGAAGTAATTTTACTTAAGAATTGTAGCCACGTTCAGCAGCTTGTCTAGCATTTACTGAAATTCTTCAAAGGAAGATTAGATTCATTTAGTATCATTTAAAGACGCTCATCTTATGGTCTTTTTAAAAGATGCCGCAGGAATGGTGGACTTTCTCTTTCGTTATCGCCATCTGCTTTGAGTTGTTACAAAGACTTTCAGATTGGCTAGAGATAAGGCAGGGATGTCAACTTTGAAGGCTGAATCGAAGGGCATTTTCGAAGGGCATTTTCATAAGAGTAATAGTGGAAAGAAACCTGAGCAGCAAGGAAGTGCAGTCATGGCCAAAAGTTTGCGTATATTCAGACAAACATGACTCGGGATTTATTCGTAATGTCAAACCAACTGGACAGGATTACAAGGAGACTAGGTGTGTGACTCATGTTTGAAAAGTGTTGATGATTAACATTATTTTGTTGTTTTACCTGTGTAACCTGCATTTAATTGCTGTTGATAGTCGTCGTAAAACTTTGATTGCGTTAATTGAATCGAAAATGAATGCTCTGATCATTGTCTGCAGTCGTATAGCTTTTGTAGTTTGAAGCTTCACTCTGTAATGATAATATATCATCAATCGAATTATATCTAGAATTAAAGAAAAACAGATTTGATCACGGTCAATTCGCAACCACAACCTGACAGATTCGCGTATTTATATATCGCAGTGCATAAACTTCTGTGAAGTCATAAGCTATTTGTAATTGCAATCGTAATTGTAAAAAATTTGACAAGCTGTTCAGAAATCCCTCGAATCGCCGGATACGCTCAGAGTAGGCTAACAACAGGCATGGTCGTCACAGGACGCCGAACGCTATCGTTGGCTTCATGTAAACGACGAGTCTAAATGCGTCAGTACTTCTAATGTTTTCAAAATAAACCATTGCGACAATCAGAATGTCTGTAAAATATTAAAGCACAGCCTTTCTGATACGTCCCAACGCTCGTGAATAACTTGAGAGCTCGTGCTCTATGATTAGCCGTAGAGCAGCGCTTTAAAAATTTTGAGTTTTCGATCTTGATTATGACTTGATGAATTTAATTGAAGTATTATATACTAAGCCATGAATATAAGCCCTTCAGAAGGCTATTGGAGGCCATACGTATGAACAGGCTGCGTAATCTTGGCCGCCTTAATCCGTGGGACAAACTGTTTCAAATTCCAATGGAACAATACCCTTGCGAAATATATGGTGGTGTGTTTTAAAACGTTGTTTGGCTGTAATCTCTGATTCATTGAGCTCATCCCTGTACAGGTATGTGGTCTGCTACGCGGATCGCGGTTCGCCTCCCCAAGTTGGCTTATTTAAGAGATTTAAATCTCTGGCTAGCACGGTCCGTACACGGGGACCTTAAATGGCGTGGCGCCTGTTGAAACTGAGAGCGGTGATAAAGGATCTCACTCGATTAATTCATTGAAAATTGACCAAGGCCAAGGCCATACAGTCGCTATATAAAAACGTGTACATTTACGTTTACATTTAAATGATTTAATGCCACTAAGCATCTTATCACCTTCTATACTGAAAGCCTTTCGTGCGCTGTCGTTTATGCGGTCAGAAATGTTCAGCTCAGTTCAATAGATGGAGCAAGTACTGTTGATATACATTAAAATTACGCACAACAGAGTAGATATGGCTCTGCCTGAGACCTTGCGAATGTTGTTTATGACCCATTGGAAAGGATAGAGTGTATAGAGAGCTAAGAAGAAACATGCAAGTAACTTAATTTGTTTCTTGGATGAGACTCTAAAAGCATTTCTTGGAGATATTCCAATTAAGATGAGTAAACGAATTGTTCACATCTGAATATATTTTGGTCTGCGTTCAAAATTTTATTCATTAATAAAAAAAACAGTGCCTCTATAGATGTATTTTTACTTATTGTGTCCCAAGATTGGACTAACAAAAGTATCCAATGCAAGGAAAATAAATGGGGCGCTACACGAGTTGTCTATATGTAGGCCTATCCAAGTAAAGGGTGACCGGACAATTCGTCGCAGGACAATTCGGCGCGGACAATTCGACGCGGACAATTCGGCGCAGGACAGTTCGGCGCGGGACATTTCGTCGCGGGAAATTTATATAATACAAAATGTTATCGCGAAAAATTTATATAATTAATCAATGCGAGGTGATTAGCTATCGTCGATTTATTGTTGTGCTGGATTACGAAAATCGAACATCAATCGAATACCTAGTCACAACATAAATTAAATGGATTAACTGCGTTTGCAGATTTCTTCACCACACTGCATACTATTGTAACGATTTAGTTACATTCAAACAATTTCGGACAGGATTATTCAACTGTCTTGTTTTGTATTAACATTTAGTTGTGTTAGATTAGTAATTACGAAAATCGAACATCAATCGAATACTTAGTCACAACATAAATTAAATGGATTAACAAATTAACCTATTGCAACGATTTAGTTACATTCAAACAATTTCGGACAGGATTATTCAACTGTCTTGTTTTGTATTAACATTTAGTTGTGTTAGATTAGTAATTTTTAGATTACATATTAGAGTGTCTGTATTCATACAATTTCGGACAGGATTATCCAAATTGTTTTTTTTATTAAGATTTAGTTTATTATATTATTAACTTTTGGATTTCATATTAGAGTATCTATATTCAATTAAAACTCAATATTAATATCATGGTGAACTCGACAATTTACTATTATATTTCATTTTTAATGTTGCTGTTTAACATTTACTTTTGTATTAACATTTAGTTGTGTTAGATTAGTAATTTTTAGATTACATATTAGAGTGTCTGTATTCATACAATTTCGGACAGGATTATCCAAATTGTTTTTTTTTGTATTAACATTTAGTTTATCATATTATTAACTTTTGGATTTCATATTAGAGTATCTATATTCAATTAAAACTCAATATTAAATATCATGGTGAACTCGACAATCTACTATTATATTTCATTTTTAATGTTGCTGTTTATTTCTATGGTGGCTTAATGAAGCAGTTTCAATTTTATATTTTGATTAACCGCGCCGAATTGTCCGCGCCGAATTGTCCTGCGCCGAATTGTCCGCAACGAAATGTCCGCGCCGAATTGTCCGCGCCGAATTGTCCGCGCCGAATTGTCCTGCGACGAATTGTCCTAGAACCAAGTAAAGTACATGGATGGTAATAGATGGCTGTGAAAATAGATGGCTGTGAAAGTGTGCACCCTGAACATGGGGAACTGTTCGTTTGCCTGCTTTGCTTGAAATCATGGTTTTGGTGGTAGCGGCGAAACTGTTGACATTCGGTTGCCTTTTAGCAAGAGCCGAGACTATCACTGCAATAGAAAGTATGCAGTGTGGTGAAGAAATCTGCAAACGCAGTTCCAAGAAAAGAAACATAGCTCCATCAAACCTGCTTTCACTGAAAGCGAACCTTTATAATAAGTTATTAAGTAATTCTTGACAAAGACCTGTCTCTGACATTATTAATGACAATATAGGCCTACTACTAAATGGCCTTTACATAGGCCAGTAACCACCTTTCGAAGCGATATAATTAGCAAATGGATAGATCATAATTGGTATGAAAATGAATTGTGATCTCAGTGACGGAGCTAATTTGGAGCATTAGAGCTGTGACAGTTTTGACTTCCATTCTTTAACATTTTCTTATTTTAATCATTGAACTATAAGCATTGATCATCAGGCCAGTAGATACGACGGGTCGATCATTAGGTCAATAGGTGCACCGGTCGATCATAGTGTAGGTCGATCCATTGATCCATTGAGCCACAGGTCGATTATCAGGTCATTAAGAGCACGGGTCGATCGTATTATGTATGGGTCGACCCAGTGATCCATTTGACCCATTGGTCATTTGCGCTCTTTTGGTCGAGCGGTCACGTATTTGTGGACTATACGCAGAAGCAGAGTCACGCAGACAGCGTTAAGCACAGAGTTCAGAGAGTCAGTCAGAGATGAAAAGCAGATAGAGTCGGATAGTCAGTCAGGAGGATAGTCGGTCGGATAGTCAGTCTGTATAGTAGTTGAGATTAGAGTCAGTCGAGTTCATAATCGTTTCTTTGACTAGCTGCCATAACGTGTGTTTAGTTAAGATATTGATACCTGCATATCGGTAACCTTAATTCTAAGATTGCAACAAACACAAGGTTATTCCCTCTTTGGCAGCCTTCTCGTGATCTCCTCAAACTGATGAATCGGTGTAGCATCACGAGCTAAAAATAATACAAAGGTTAATTAAATAGACAGGTCTACATATCACCTCTTGCATGTAGCCGTCTTCCTAAAGCTGTCAAACTTTGACCAGCCTTTGATAATTGCTTGATACTTTTAATTACATAAGTGTATATTTAGAATTATAATATAATTAATGATATGGATAGTTGGGTTACCAGATCTTAACGTAAGCCATCAAGGTTTCTGATAACACTGGAAAAAAACTTCGTTAAGGTTGATTTCTATTCACATCTCGAGGCATTCCTTTAAAATATCACTTTTACCGTTGGTGAGCAGCTGATCGGATAATAAAGCTTACGTTAACATAGTAGGATGCATGCACAAAGAGGACCATTATCATGAGGTTTGAAAGAGAAAGTATGAAACAACATCGTTAGCAGCTCAAGGTTAGTTGTTTAAAGCTGATAGAAAATTTCTATCTCACGATATTGCTTGTAGTGGCTGAGTTATAATTTATCGAAACAGGATGCTGTAGCATATGCTATGGTCCTATGCGAACTTATAAAAGCAGTCATAACTCAGTTGCATCTTCACGATCATTAAAAATGCAACTAAAACATTATTTTAGTAAACATGCGCATTATTTCTTGTTCAGCTTGTTAGTTTTGCAACCCTGTCTACTTTTTAAGGGTAAGAAAAAGTTATTCAGGCTTACAGTATATCAATTAAGAATCTCAAATTATGACTTGGAATTAGCTTTGGAAGTAATGTAGATCGTATGTAAGTCGTTACATCCTGGACAAGATCCACATATATTAAATTACATAAGTGTACATCCATGATAGACTGGTAATATAATCAATAAAACGGCTATTGGATTATCAGGTGATAGCATAAACCATCAGGACTCCAGATTACACTGGAAAACAACTTCGTTAAGGTTGATTTTCTGTTCATACAACTCTATACCATGGCTACAAAACTCATACATGTATAGTCACCTACGCTAGCATATTTTCATCCAGCAAACTTAGACCAATTATTTCTGATTGTTTCTATGATAAGTTTAAGTTACCTTTCGCGATGTTAGAATTAGGGAATCGTTGTTATTTTGAAGTGTCATTGAATCACCGCATCTAGCGGCTTATCCTACTACGACTGACTATCATCTTCTGGCAATGGTGTCGCTACTGATGGCAGGTTTTTATATTGTGTTAAGATTGTGCTTCTTGCGTAGAAGACATTTTATCACTCATACGTAACCCACTAGACCTTTCTTTTGCCACCATATAATTGCATCATCAAAAGACATAGGATACATTGAACCTCTTCCAGGCTATCGGATTAACTATTCCAGAGGCCCAGCAAAATATGATGATATAAGTCGCCCATCCTTTGTTCTGATCACCGACTTTATATTATATTGAAGTTAAATGGTGTTAAATGGTGTTATTATTAGGGCCTAACTAACAACTAGAGGCATCTTTTTTCGTGCTTTCAAGGCGAATTTACCGCCTATGTAATAGAAAGTATCACGGGTGATACTGAAATTTACTTGTTATAGTTTACGTGATCACCAAGCAGAATTTTATCAAAAATCACAGAATTTTTTTTCTTTAAACAGAAATTCTGTTGACAGTGCAAATCAAAATAGCATTAATCAGCACAACTGTACCAGTGTTCCATTGTACCGTTTTTCTAGACTGCCGTGTTCCTGCGAATTTACTCGACTGCACATCCGTACAATGTTTAGAAGAATGTTAATGTTACTGACTCTGCGACTGATAGTGTTATTGATATTTTGGTTGACGGCTGCAACTGAATATGCTCCTAGAAATGAAGTCGTTGTTTCTGGAAGAAATGTTACATTAAAGTGTGGATCGGATAGCAACGGTACTTCGCAATGGAAGCATAGACATGGAGCAGGAGATGACGAAACGCCTCTGACCTTCAATCAAGACATGTCCAGCACTAACGCCCGGATGATGCTAAACACAACCATCGACGGACAATACGACTTACACATATGGCACGTGGATAGATTAAACGCTGGATTATACATTTGCATCACAACGGAAAAATCGGCAGCTGGCATTGGATCATTTCTAACAAAAAGATACGAAGCACAGTTGGTAATTCTTAGTAAGTATGCCGAATATTATAACAAGTATGCCATTTGGCATGCGCAAGTCCTTCTTTATCTAGAGGTAGATGTGCCTGTGGTCGATTTCTCTGGCTGACACCTGCGTATTAGGCTACATCTGAGTTGCTTAGTAGTTACTAGTTAGGGGCAACTTAGTCCAGATTTCAGTCGTACTTTTGAAGTTTTAGTCTTTCTTGTTAATAAAGGCTTAACCTTGCAGCAAATGCGCACGACTAATGCGCAAAACTGACTACCGGCAACATCTTAGATTTGCTGAACGTATATGGAATAGAATGTAGCCAGACTTAAATTCAAGAGGAAGAAACTCCAGGAGACATCGAGGTATAGTGGGGTTAACAATCAAGCTGCATCGACCATGGGCAAAATCCATGTCATTGGTCAATCGAAGTTCCAGTATAATATTCTAACAGCATACTGGCTGCGACTAGGGTCAGAAAACAAGCTCCCTAATCTTGGTTCAAAGACTAGGTTGAGAGTTTTTGGGTTAACTCATTGCAGCCCCAGTGTTTTAAGCCCAGATCATATAAGATAAACTTTAAATATAGATTCTCAAATCATGGTATAAAGTCACTGTCAACGAGGGTTGGGCGCTGTAACCCTCTGATAGGTCAATGACTGGTTGATTGAGGGTTTGATTGAAAAAGTTCATGCTGGGAGGAAATTTATAAACATTTGAAATTTAGTAAGTTACAGTTTTCTTCGAACTGTAGTTTATGTAGAACATATGGTTCTGACTATCTTTCACTCACAATAAATTGTACCACATCACTTCGCCCGTCCATGCGCCTTCCCGCACTTCACGCCAATTCTCTTCCAACATTTAACGATTTAAATGTTGTCACGACAAAGTTCTTTAGCCTTTGCTAGATATGACATTGAACACAGTAGTTATTTTCAATGCCACTTCGAAGAAGTCACTGAAAATGCTGTTCTCACGCTTTCAGACATAAACTCGAGCAAGCTATACTTCCAAGTATACTGTATAGTCTATATCTAGCGTATTGCAACAATAATGTTATAAATAGGTCCAGCATGTATTTGCAAGACGATTGCTGCCGGTGGCTAACACAAGTTAGAATGTACACGTATACGTGCGTTTTTGAATAGTTTATGATCTAACCTGCATCCTACCCACAAACAATGCCAGCAACTATGTTCAGCAATTAGCCCTTTGCTCTGTAGCGACTTGGTTACTGGAAAAAATGGATTCCTAGAAAACAATTAGGGTGCAAGATGAATGAATTATGATGTAATTTATGTAAGATAAAATTGTGCAAAGAACAAAATAAGCAAAATACCTCACTGTATATTGCAAAATGGCCACACAAGAGAACCAAGACTACAAGCTGTTTCTACTAGAGATAATGACAGAGTTAGTAACGTTTAAATAATAGTTAGGAACAGAACGAACCTTTGAAACAAGCATCTGTAAAAAAATAACGTTTATTCAAATTACTGGAAACTCTACCAAGACATTGTTAGAGGTAGAAATGTTTTTAATTTTTCGATTGTGTGTGATTAGCATCTGATCCAAACTGTACTCTGAGCACAACCACTGGCAACAACACAGTAACAGGGAACGACTATGTTCTGCTGCAGTGCGTCGTTCGCTTTCTCGGTGACTTGGTTCCTGTGATGGAATGGAAGCGAGAAGGACAAGTAATTAACGGAACCAACACATATACCCTCAAACAATCCGCAGGAAATCAGATCTTCAGGTCTTCTCTATGGGTTCAGGTTAATGCAACGGACAACGGAGTTAGATTTTCGTGTGATATTTTCTTCACATCAACCGTTTACAAAAATTCTTCTGATAGAAATTCAATCAAAGCGACAAATACTCCCGACTATAAATATACCTGGACGTCTCCTGCGATTGGCGTATCATGTAAGTTTGATTCATATGAACGAAATAAATTTAAATGAGCTGTTTTAATCTCTAAATGTACCCAATGTATTCATTCACCGTCATAGTGTGATTTCCTTTCACAGACACAAAACATAAAACATAAAAACACGAGCTGTATCTGAATAATAATGATTTCATGCTGAATATAATGTAATCAAGCGTCACTTAATCCATCGTAATCTGACCTATCCTTGCCTGACCTAGTCCAATCCAATCCTTTCTAGAAAAAAAACAAAAGAAAAGAAAAGAAAAGTTAACCTACTGATCAGTTTTATTCTATCCTATTCTTTTATGTTCTATTACACAGCTGAATTAATAAAAATTGGAATATTGTAGTTGGACCACAAAACACGACAATAAAAGTTATCAGTACGTTAAATGACAAGACTCTAATCAAGTAGATGTCCATTACGGGCTTTGGCGCAGCACCTCACTATTCTATCAAATTTGTCAGGGGATGGTCGCCACCCCCACAATTTTTTTGTCCCCACCATCCTGTTAGTAAGGCGCATTTTTATTTTTGGACAACCCGGTTTCGACAACCACAATTCTACATAGAAATATAGTGCCAATCGAATATGGGATGCTGCCGTTCCAAGACGGGCAAGAAACGAGAAGCAAAACCAAGTCCAAACTCGATATACCAACCAAAGCCCAGACTAGCCCGATGCACCAACCAAAACCAAGACTAGCTCGATGCACCAACCAAAACCAAGACCCGACTCGACATACCATCCAAAGCCAAACCCAAACTAGACGCACCTACCAAAATCCAGGACCAGACCGACATACCAGCCAAAACCAAGACCAAACCGATACACCAACCAAAACAAAACCCAAACTAGATACACCAACCGAAGCCAAACCCAACTATATGCACCAACAAAAACCAAGACTAGCCAGATGTACCAACCAAAACCAACCAACACTAGCTCGATGTACCAACCAAAAACCAAGAACAAACGCGATATACCAACAAAGACCAAACTGCAAATACCATCCAAACCCCAAACTAGATGCACCAACCAAAAACCAAGACCAGCCCTATGTACCAACCAAAAAACCAAGACCAAACACGATGTACCAACCAAATCCAAGACCAACCCCGAAATACCAACCAAAACCAAGACCAGCCCGAAATACCAAAAAAACCAAGACTAGCCCGATGGACCAACCGAAACAAAGGCCAAACTCGAAATACCAACCAAAACCAAGGCCAAATCCGATGCACCAGCCAACACCAAGACCAAACCCCAAATACCGACCAAAAACCAAGACCAGACCCAATACACCAACTTTTCCAATGGATACTCCAACCCAAACCAAGATCTACACTGGCAGACCAATCCGAGACAAGATCTACACCGATATGCCTGCCCGATGTCTACACTAGCCCTAGCCAATTTCTGCACGAGTACAAAGTTTCGCCACAACCCCACTAGACACCATACGATATTTCCAAAACTACTCGTCGTCGAAACAACCAATTGGACAAATAGTTGTGGAAGAGAATATAGATATTTCCTTCGTATGCCAGTTGTCGGAAACAAAACAAAGAGGTATAGTAGTGCACAGTACAATAGTACAAATTCCAAAACTACTCGTCGCCGAAACAACCAATTGGACAAATAGTTGTGGAAGAGAATATAGATATTTCGTTGTATGCCAGTTGTTGGAAACAAAACAAAGAGATATAGTAGTGCAAAGTACACACAATAGTACAATGGCTGTGCAAGCAACATTCGAGAGTATAGGTATTCGAACCAAGAAGTCGATATCGCACCACCTATTGGTCGAAAACGCCTACGAGAACAACCTCTTGTCGGACATTTCCAGAGTCGACTACCTAGCCAAACACAGGGGCAGCACACACCTTCGCCCACTAGACGGTCTTCCAGTATTTGTAGACGATATATATGTTTTTGGCTATCTTTGCAAGGAGGACATCGTGGAAACCAAAGGACAAATTCTATGTACCACAGGAGATACCGGTTCTGCAAAGAACATTTTGTCTCGCGTTGTACTTGCGGTGCGCACAGCAATGGGCGAAACAGACGATGGTGCTTGTCGTCGCATACCAACCAACCTCCTCCAAACCATTGCCCTCCACAAAGAAGCCGGAAGCACAATTCGTGCCACAGTCGCAAGGATCGAAGAAAATACGGACTGTGCAGCCAAAGCCAAATGGCTGGAACTATACGAGGGCAAAGAACCAGTCGGCCTATTTGTGGCAAAGGTAGATGTTTCCGAGATTCCCATAGAGGAATTGCAAGCGGCACTACCAACATTCGAGAGGCAGCTCCTATCCCACGGCTATGGGCTATATTCTATCGACTACACCCAAGACTTCTCGGGTGTCCTCGATCGCAAAACCCTCGTAGAATATCTATGCAGGACACACAACTTTCGAGAGCAAGGCGATTTCTACAGCGCGATGTGCTACAAAGAAGGACCAACAATTTTGGACAACACCAACAGCGTCGGAAACCATGTCTGCACATGGATCCAAACTACCCCAAATGGTGGCACCACTCGCACAAAACTCTACAACAAAATTGTCTCGAATTTCGAGGCGGGAGATGTCCAAGCCACAATTGGGGCCCATCTCTCCGAATATGTAGATTGTCCAAACGAACATCTTCGCAAAACCTTCCACCACCCAGATGTACAAGAAAGAGGATGCACACGAATCGAGGTATCGCTATACGGATGTTTCGGCGACCAACTCTCTACAGACACCGCCAAAACTGTTGTAGACGAGGTTCTAGAGTTGGTATCTCCGAACAACGATGGACTATTCGTTGTGCAAACCCCGGAACAACAATGGAGGAACCTCGCTGCAGGTCTAGATAGATGCCTTGTTTTGGCCAATCGTCCGCAAGGCGAAATCTATGTAGCTTGGTATGCCCATACGAGAACCGGCAGAGTCGCGGGTATACGAGTCGCCCCAACACAGACTACTATAGACGACGATGGAAAGTGGGAGCGAGCCGTTTCTTGGGCTGCAGGAGATTTCGGATTTCGCGCCTGCCCCATCTTCCGCATAGACATACTTTCTATCGAACCGGAAAACATCGAGATAGCACCTCTACAATGCTACACCAAGGACCAGGATTCTAGGACAATTCTAGCTGCTAGCAAAATGCCAATGCAACTACACGAAAGAGCACCAGATCCGGCAATACTTCTTCCAGAAACTCTGCATATTTCGTGGATTTGGAGAAAAAAGAAGACCCACTCCATTGGTGTCGAACAGTCCGAATTCGAACTACAGACAGTAGCAACGAGCAGAAAAATCTCTATGCTTTCGAAGGCTGGTAGAGAGGCTCGCTTGCGGGACATAGAAGACGCTCTACTGGCACACGAATGGCGGCAACAAACAGTACATCTTCGAGAGGAACAAGTTCTCCGCGAGAAAGAACAACACCAAAGACGAAAGACCGAGTTGGAAGAAATGCGCGCCTTTGTCGAGATGCAGAAGCGAAACAAAGCGCTTTCGATACAAAGATACGAGAAAGTAGTATCTGCCCTACAAGGACCAACAAAGAAGGTGTCGAACCTAGCAAAAGCCGAGACATGGTGCTGCCAAGTTCTCGGATATATTTGTCCAAACAAGAACTACAAAACTTTCCCAACCCGCCAGACCGCCGAAGGTATTCGAGTTGTTCTAGCACCTCGCGAACCCGCAGCACACGACGACGAGGGGGAGCCAATAGTTGTATGGGCCACCAAAAGTCTATCGAAGATTCTCGAAGGATGTGCCGACGACTTCCAAATAGAGATGGCGAAAAACAAAAACATATGCTACCTGCCCGAAAACAAGGAGTGCAGACTGCATATCGATATTCTACCACAGAAGTCGTTTCTACCCACTGCAACAAGAGAAGACGAAGAATTCTATAGAACACCCACCACCATATTCTGGAATCCGATTGTAGTGGTTGTGGCACCAACGCCTGGAAAAAAGAAGGTTTTGCAAGAACTAGCCGACAAAACCCAGGAGTTCTGCAGCCAAATAGCAAAGCAAGAACTGGAAGAAGCCAAGACTCGTATGTATGTCGCCCCATCCCCAATCGCAAAAGACTGCGCCAGGACAATCGACTTGGAAGAAGGAGAGTATGGCTGCCGACAATACGCACTAGCAATGTTTCGTGGGACACCTCGAATAGTACTATTTCTCTACTCTATTGGCCAAGAAGCAGAAAAAGACTGCACGGAAATACCAGTCTATGGTTTCTTCCTACAAGCCGAACTCGAGAGACTCGGTGGTGCAAAAGCACTAGCAGAAGCCCGCGCCCCAATTCGATGCCATCTTGGGAAAGAGAGGACAACACCACAGAAAAGGAAGGATCGTCTAGCCACAGTTGCCATCGTACTACACACAGACCATGAATAGACGCCCCACAAATGGGTTGTATCGCAAACGCCTATTGTACAACCACAACTCCCTGCTCGATGCAGAATACGGCACAACTATTCCAACCAACTACATAGAGTCCACCAAGTCTCCAATCCAACCACTCTCGTGCCGTATCCGCAGAGATGTGTCCTACAATTTTCCCACCCAACTCTGGATCCAACTTTGCAACAAGAGAATCCAACTCCTTTCGACTATTCCACTCTTTTCGACAAGAGCTACTATCGTACATCTCCCTCCTTTTTCGGAACTCGTTTGGCGGAAAATGCAGCATACGACCACATGGGAATCTTCGCAGGTCCATAGTTGTGGTATATCTCCTATTCCAAATATATATACTTCTACAAGTGGGAGGAAAAAGAGATCGTTTGGCCACAATCGTCGCAGGTCCACAAAAAACTAGAAGGCAACGAGCCCTTCTCGAATACAAAACAAATATCCACGATGCCAACCAACAACATAGAGCTCTCCAAATTTCCACCCACACCAATGTTGTGCGGTCTCCGCAGAGATATGTCCCACAATCTGTCCCAACGAAGCTACACCCAATTCGGCAACGAATCTACGAATATCTTGCCGATCCAACCACTCCTTCGAATGGTAGATTTCTCGTGCTTTTCGAAACTCGTTGTAGTTCCATATTTTTGTCTCCCAAAACCATAGACGAGAGTGGTAGAAACATAATATACACGGCAAAACCAAATCGACAAAAAGGATTGCAAACACCACCAACAACAACTCCCTATTCGATGTAGAATACAACACAACCAAAGCAAACAGCCCACCAACGAAAACCATTGTTCGAAAGATCTATACCACAAACTCTACAGGGAATGTCTGTTCGAAAGCAGGAAGATACGACACACACAAGCAACCATTCGAAGCTTTTCCCCACAAAATCGGAGTATACGAGCGCCCCACCTCTACATGCATTCTCTACAACGAACCAGAAACATTCTAGGCCGGAAAAACACCAACAAATAGAACCAACTATACGAGATATCTCCAGAGGACAAAACCACCAAAACCAACCCAACCACTCTTGTGCGGTTTCTTCCAAGATATGGCCGAAGATTTCCATCCCAGCCTCGAAGTTCTGTCTCGCAGCGAAAGATCGCAGTTCTTCTCGACAATTCCACTCCCTTCGACAAGAGCTTCTTTCGTAGGCATCCCGACTTTTCCAAAACTTGTGGAGTGGGGAAAATACCACATACGACCATACTGGTATTTCTGCAGCTCCATACTTGTCTCCTATTCCAAAGATGTGTATTTCTCTAGGTGGAGCAGAACAGAAATATCGCAAGAGAAAATCGGATACAGATACTTCGCATCGCATATTCGAGAACATATGGCCCGCGAGCCTCTCGTGGAATATCTCTGCAAGGAGAAGGGATTTCGCGAGCAGGGCACACACCACGATGCTATGTACAAAGACCAACCAACAATCCTGGACAACACCAGCTGTGTTGGCAACCACGTCTGTACATGGATATACAACGATCCATACGGCTGCACTTCTCGAACAAAAATCTACAACAAAGTTGTTTCGAATTTCGAGGCGGGAGAAGTGCAGGCTACCATCGGTAGCCACCTGGCCGAATATGTGGATTGTCCCAACAAGCATCTCCAAGAGACCTTCCAACACCCAGATGTGCAGGAGCGGGGTTGCTCTCGAATCGAGGTGTCGATATATGGCTGTTTCGGCGACCAGCTCTCGACCGATGCCGCCAGGAACGCCATCGATGGTGTGTTGGACCTGGTGCACCCAGCCAACTCCGACGGGCTCTTCGTTGTCCAGCCACCAGAACAGCAGTGGAGAAATCTTGCAGACGGCATAGACAGGTGTCTCGTCTTGGCCAACCGCCCTCTGGGAGAAATTTTTGTAGCCTGGTATGCACACACCAAGACCGGACGGGTGGCGGGTGTGCGGGTTGTTCCAAAGCCAGCCACCGTGCAGGACGGCAAAAAAATGGGAAATCTCGTTCTAGAGTTCTGTAGAGCCATCTACGAAGAAGAAGTTCTAGATTCGACACAAAGAAGTTCTATATTTCGTTGGCGTCCGATGCTACCATCCACAAAGAAGAAGTTGTTTCCGAGAATCGCAAAAAAGGAATATCCGCGTGCGTATGCAAAGCAGAATTGGGGCTCTATCTTGTCTATATATGCTGGATATATCTGTTCTATATGTATATACGATGTAGATATAGATATAGATATATATGCTGGATATATCTGTTCTATATGTATATACGATGTAGATATAGACAAGATATAGACAAGATAGAGCCCCAATTCTGCTTTGCATACGCACGCGGATATTCCTTTTTTGCGATTCTCGGAAACAACTTCTTCTTTGTGGATGGTAGCATCGGACGCCAACGAAATATAGAACTTCTTTGTGTCGAATCTAGAACTTCTTCTTCGTAGATGGCTCTACAGAACTCTAGAACGAGATTTCCCATTTTTTTGCCGTCCTGCACGGTGGCTGGCTTTGGAACAACCCGCACACCCGCCACCCGTCCGGTCTTGGTGTGTGCATACCAGGCTACAAAAATTTCTCCCAGAGGGCGGTTGGCCAAGACGAGACACCTGTCTATGCCGTCTGCAAGATTTCTCCACTGCTGTTCTGGTGGCTGGACAACGAAGAGCCCGTCGGAGTTGGCTGGGTGCACCAGGTCCAACACACCATCGATGGCGTTCCTGGCGGCATCGGTCGAGAGCTGGTCGCCGAAACAGCCATATATCGACACCTCGATTCGAGAGCAACCCCGCTCCTGCACATCTGGGTGTTGGAAGGTCTCTTGGAGATGCTTGTTGGGACAATCCACATATTCGGCCAGGTGGCTACCGATGGTAGCCTGCACTTCTCCCGCCTCGAAATTCGAAACAACTTTGTTGTAGATTTTTGTTCGAGAAGTGCAGCCGTATGGATCGTTGTATATCCATGTACAGACGTGGTTGCCAACACAGCTGGTGTTGTCCAGGATTGTTGGTTGGTCTTTGTACATAGCATCGTGGTGTGTGCCCTGCTCGCGAAATCCCTTCTCCTTGCAGAGATATTCCACGAGAGGCTCGCGGGCCATATGTTCTCGAATATGCGATGCGAAGTATCTGTATCCGATTTTCTCTTGCGATATTTCTGTTCTGCTCCACCTAGAGAAATACACATCTTTGGAATAGGAGACAAGTATGGAGCTGCAGAAATACCAGTATGGTCGTATGTGGTATTTTCCCCACTCCACAAGTTTTGGAAAAGTCGGGATGCCTACGAAAGAAGCTCTTGTCGAAGGGAGTGGAATTGTCGAGAAGAACTGCGATCTTTCGCTGCGAGACAGAACTTCGAGGCTGGGATGGAAATCTTCGGCCATATCTTGGAAGAAACCGCACAAGAGTGGTTGGGTTGGTTTTGGTGGTTTTGTCCTCTGGAGATATCTCGTATAGTTGGTTCTATTTGTTGGTGTTTTTCCGGCCTAGAATGTTTCTGGTTCGTTGTAGAGAATGCATGTAGAGGTGGGGCGCTCGTATACTCCGATTTTGTGGGGAAAAGCTTCGAATGGTTGCTTGTGTGTGTCGTATCTTCCTGCTTTCGAACAGACATTCCCTGTAGAGTTTGTGGTATAGATCTTTCGAACAATGGTTTTCGTTGGTGGGCTGTTTGCTTTGGTTGTGTTGTATTCTACATCGAATAGGGAGTTGTTGTTGGTGGTGTTTGCAATCCTTTTTGTCGATTTGGTTTTGCCGTGTATATGTTTCTACCACTCTCGTCTATGGTTTTGGGAGACAAAAATATGGAACTACAACGAGTTTCGAAAAGCACGAGAAATCTACCATTCGAAGGAGTGGTTGGATCGGCAAGATATTCGTAGATTCGTTGCCGAATTGGGTGTAGCTTCGTTGGGACAGATTGTGGGACATATCTCTGCGGAGACCGCACAACATTGGTGTGGGTGGAAATTTGGAGAGCTCTATGTTGTTGGTTGGCATCGTGGATATTTGTTTTGTATTCGAGAAGGGCTCGTTGCCTTCTAGTTTTTTGTGGACCTGCGACGATTGTGGCCAAACGATCTCTTTTTCCTCCCACTTGTAGAAGTATATATATTTGGAATAGGAGATATACCACAACTATGGACCTGCGAAGATTCCCATGTGGTCGTATGCTGCATTTTCCGCCAAACGAGTTCCGAAAAAGGAGGGAGATGTACGATAGTAGCTCTTGTCGAAAAGAGTGGAATAGTCGAAAGGAGTTGGATTCTCTTGTTGCAAAGTTGGATCCAGAGTTGGGTGGGAAAATTGTAGGACACATCTCTGCGGATACGGCACGAGAGTGGTTGGATTGGAGACTTGGTGGACTCTATGTAGTTGGTTGGAATAGTTGTGCCGTATTCTGCATCGAGCAGGGAGTTGTGGTTGTACAATAGGCGTTTGCGATACAACCCATTTGTGGGGCGTCTATTCATGGTCTGTGTGTAGTACGATGGCAACTGTGGCTAGACGATCCTTCCTTTTCTGTGGTGTTGTCCTCTCTTTCCCAAGATGGCATCGAATTGGGGCGCGGGCTTCTGCTAGTGCTTTTGCACCACCGAGTCTCTCGAGTTCGGCTTGTAGGAAGAAACCATAGACTGGTATTTCCGTGCAGTCTTTTTCTGCTTCTTGGCCAATAGAGTAGAGAAATAGTACTATTCGAGGTGTCCCACGAAACATTGCTAGTGCGTATTGTCGGCAGCCATACTCTCCTTCTTCCAAGTCGATTGTCCTGGCGCAGTCTTTTGCGATTGGGGATGGGGCGACATACATACGAGTCTTGGCTTCTTCCAGTTCTTGCTTTGCTATTTGGCTGCAGAACTCCTGGGTTTTGTCGGCTAGTTCTTGCAAAACCTTCTTTTTTCCAGGCGTTGGTGCCACAACCACTACAATCGGATTCCAGAATATGGTGGTGGGTGTTCTATAGAATTCTTCGTCTTCTCTTGTTGCAGTGGGTAGAAACGACTTCTGTGGTAGAATATCGATATGCAGTCTGCACTCCTTGTTTTCGGGCAGGTAGCATATGTTTTTGTTTTTCGCCATCTCTATTTGGAAGTCGTCGGCACATCCTTCGAGAATCTTCGATAGACTTTTGGTGGCCCATACAACTATTGGCTCCCCCTCGTCGTCGTGTGCTGCGGGTTCGCGAGGTGCTAGAACAACTCGAATACCTTCGGCGGTCTGGCGGGTTGGGAAAGTTTTGTAGTTCTTGTTTGGACAAATATATCCGAGAACTTGGCAGCACCATGTCTCGGCTTTTGCTAGGTTCGACACCTTCTTTGTTGGTCCTTGTAGGGCAGATACTACTTTCTCGTATCTTTGTATCGAAAGCGCTTTGTTTCGCTTCTGCATCTCGACAAAGGCGCGCATTTCTTCCAACTCGGTCTTTCGTCTTTGGTGTTGTTCTTTCTCGCGGAGAACTTGTTCCTCTCGAAGATGTACTGTTTGTTGCCGCCATTCGTGTGCCAGTAGAGCGTCTTCTATGTCCCGCAAGCGAGCCTCTCTACCAGCCTTCGAAAGCATAGAGATTTTTCTGCTCGTTGCTACTGTCTGTAGTTCGAATTCGGACTGTTCGACACCAATGGAGTGGGTCTTCTTTTTTCTCCAAATCCACGAAATATGCAGAGTTTCTGGAAGAAGTATTGCCGGATCTGGTGCTCTTTCGTGTAGTTGCATTGGCATTTTGCTAGCAGCTAGAATTGTCCTAGAATCCTGGTCCTTGGTGTAGCATTGTAGAGGTGCTATCTCGATGTTTTCCGGTTCGATAGAAAGTATGTCTATGCGGAAGATGGGGCAGGCGCGAAATCCGAAATCTCCTGCAGCCCAAGAAACGGCTCGCTCCCACTTTCCATCGTCGTCTATAGTAGTCTGTGTTGGGGCGACTCGTATACCCGCGACTCTGCCGGTTCTCGTATGGGCATACCAAGCTACATAGATTTCGCCTTGCGGACGATTGGCCAAAACAAGGCATCTATCTAGACCTGCAGCGAGGTTCCTCCATTGTTGTTCCGGGGTTTGCACAACGAATAGTCCATCGTTGTTCGGAGATACCAACTCTAGAACCTCGTCTACAACAGTTTTGGCGGTGTCTGTAGAGAGTTGGTCGCCGAAACATCCGTATAGCGATACCTCGATTCGTGTGCATCCTCTTTCTTGTACATCTGGGTGGTGGAAGGTTTTGCGAAGATGTTCGTTTGGACAATCTACATATTCGGAGAGATGGGCCCCAATTGTGGCTTGGACATCTCCCGCCTCGAAATTCGAGACAATTTTGTTGTAGAGTTTTGTGCGAGTGGTGCCACCATTTGGGGTAGTTTGGATCCATGTGCAGACATGGTTTCCGACGCTGTTGGTGTTGTCCAAAATTGTTGGTCCTTCTTTGTAGCACATCGCGCTGTAGAAATCGCCTTGCTCTCGAAAGTTGTGTGTCCTGCATAGATATTCTACGAGGGTTTTGCGATCGAGGACACCCGAGAAGTCTTGGGTGTAGTCGATAGAATATAGCCCATAGCCGTGGGATAGGAGCTGCCTCTCGAATGTTGGTAGTGCCGCTTGCAATTCCTCTATGGGAATCTCGGAAACATCTACCTTTGCCACAAATAGGCCGACTGGTTCTTTGCCCTCGTATAGTTCCAGCCATTTGGCTTTGGCTGCACAGTCCGTATTTTCTTCGATCCTTGCGACTGTGGCACGAATTGTGCTTCCGGCTTCTTTGTGGAGGGCAATGGTTTGGAGGAGGTTGGTTGGTATGCGACGACAAGCACCATCGTCTGTTTCGCCCATTGCTGTGCGCACCGCAAGTACAACGCGAGACAAAATGTTCTTTGCAGAACCGGTATCTCCTGTGGTACATAGAATTTGTCCTTTGGTTTCCACGATGTCCTCCTTGCAAAGATAGCCAAAAACATATATATCGTCTACAAATACTGGAAGACCGTCTAGTGGGCGAAGGTGTGTGCTGCCCCTGTGTTTGGCTAGGTAGTCGACTCTGGAAATGTCCGACAAGAGGTTGTTCTCGTAGGCGTTTTCGACCAATAGGTGGTGCGATATCGACTTCTTGGTTCGAATACCTATACTCTCGAATGTTGCTTGCACAGCCATTGTACTATTGTGTGTACTTTGCACTACTATATCTCTTTGTTTTGTTTCCAACAACTGGCATACAACGAAATATCTATATTCTCTTCCACAACTATTTGTCCAATTGGTTGTTTCGGCGACGAGTAGTTTTGGAATTTGTACTATTGTACTGTGCACTACTATACCTCTTTGTTTTGTTTCCGACAACTGGCATACGAAGGAAATATCTATATTCTCTTCCACAACTATTTGTCCAATTGGTTGTTTCGACGACGAGTAGTTTTGGAAATATCGTATGGTGTCTAGTGGGGTTGTGGCGAAACTTTGTACTCGTGCAGAAATTGGTTAGGGCTAGTGTAGACATCGGGCAGGCATATCGGTGTAGATCTTGTCTCGGATTGGTCTGCCAGTGTAGATCTTGGTTTGGGTTGGAGTATCCATTGGAAAAGTTGGTGTATTGGGTCTGGTCTTGGTTTTTGGTCGGTATTTGGGTTTTGGTCTTGGTGTTGGCTGGTGCATCGGATTTGGCCTTGGTTTTGGTTGGTATTTCGAGTTTGGCCTTTGTTTCGGTTGGTCCATCGGGCTAGTCTTGGTTTTTTTGGTATTTCGGGCTGGTCTTGGTTTTGGTTGGTATTTCGGGGTTGGTCTTGGATTTGGTTGGTACATCGTGTTTGGTCTTGGTTTTTTGGTTGGTACATAGGGCTGGTCTTGGTTTTTGGTTGGTGCATCTAGTTTGGGGTTTGGATGGTATTTGCAGTTTGGTCTTTGTTGGTATATCGCGTTTGTTCTTGGTTTTTGGTTGGTACATCGAGCTAGTGTTGGTTGGTTTTGGTTGGTACATCTGGCTAGTCTTGGTTTTTGTTGGTGCATATAGTTGGGTTTGGCTTCGGTTGGTGTATCTAGTTTGGGTTTTGTTTTGGTTGGTGTATCGGTTTGGTCTTGGTTTTGGCTGGTATGTCGGTCTGGTCCTGGATTTTGGTAGGTGCGTCTAGTTTGGGTTTGGCTTTGGATGGTATGTCGAGTCGGGTCTTGGTTTTGGTTGGTGCATCGAGCTAGTCTTGGTTTTGGTTGGTGCATCGGGCTAGTCTGGGCTTTGGTTGGTATATCGAGTTTGGACTTGGTTTTGCTTCTCGTTTCTTGCCCGTCTTGGAACGGCAGCATCCCATATTCGATTGGCACTATATTTCTATGTAGAATTGTGGTTGTCGAAACCGGGTTGTCCAAAAATAAAAATGCGCCTTACTAACAGGATGGTGGGGACAAAAAAATTGTGGGGGTGGCGACCATCCCCTGACAAATTTGATAGAATAGTGAGGTGCTGCGCCAAAGCCCGTAATGGACATCTACTAATCACATTAGGGGATCATCTCAAATGCTATGCTGATGGAAATCCAATTCCCAGATACGAATGGACGATTTATGCCGAACCTTCTAACATCACAGTACAAAGTCCCAGTTTTGTTGTCAATGCCGGTATGCTCTTCAGTCAACAGTTGAATGCTGAATGCAAAGCCATAAATTATGTTGGTTATAGCACGACAAGAATCACGCTAAACGCTACAGGTAAGCCTCTAAGCAACCGCAACAATACTCATAATTGCCATTGCTTCCATTCTCGCCAAAGCATCAACTCTGCGAAATTTTACGAAAGCTCACTGGCAAAGACGGGGTTTGCATGAACTGCAAGACATTGCAATTGCAATGGTACAAGACTTGCACTGTAACACTGGCTTGGGTGCTTCTTAATATTCATCCGACTTGAATCGTCACCAATTGATAACGGTTGGCGCAAAGGAAATTATTATATTCAAAATCCTTTGACTACAGTCAGTGCACAGCCGCTTGCTTAGGCCTACTTAGAAGTAGCTCGGTGTGTTGCAAGGAATTTCTTATATGCTTACAATATGTCATTGAGCACAATTTCAATTAATTCCACTTCCTACATACGATTTCAGATATCATCCACCGCACGGCTGGAGAAGTCTACCTGTCAATCTGCATAATTAGGCCTACCTTTGGCTTTGAATCGAACGGAACCCGATCAAAACAACTTCCCCGATTTTGTTTTTATGAAGCGCTTATCCTGATCCATTACTTTATGGGTAACCGTTGAATTGAGCGCGCACATTTCGCCGACCTTCATCTCAGCGACCTCAATTCGCCGCCGCGAAACACAGCGCCTACACAATTCGCCGCCATCAAACACAGCGACTACACAATTCGCCGCCATTCATTTCAGCGACTCTAATGATAACCTATATTTTATTTTCAAACACAGCGACTACATAATTCGCCGCCATTCATTTCAGCGACTCTTATGATAACCTATATTTTATTTTAATGATGAAACTTTCAAACAGTTTAAATTTAAATTTAAGTTATCAAATAGTTATCAAATCCGTGAAGAAGATGGCCAACCAATTTTGCTTTGATTTTGCTTTGAATTTCTAGTCAAATAATAATGAATTGGGCGGCGACAGCAATCAGTCAACTTCGGATCCGTGAAGAAGATGCCCAACCAATTTTGCTTTGATTTTGCTTTGAATTTCTAGTCTAGAACACGTGTTGTTTAAGCCCGGTATTTAGCAACGCCCTTTTGAAGCAGCGCTGAAATGAATGGCGGCGAATTGTGTAGTCGCTGTGTTTGATGGCGGCGAATTGTGTAGGCGCTGTGTTTCGCGGCGGCGAATTGAAGTCGCTGAGATGAAGGTCGGCGAAATGTGCGCGCTCAATTCAACGTAAACCACTTTATGCATTTACAAGATGCGAAAGCTACGCTTTAGCAACATCTACGTTGCAACTATATGTGCCTAATTCATACCGACTTTGATTTCCGTTGTTAGCTATTATTATTTTTAAATCGGATGAAATCTGACCAGAAACTTTAAGAAATGCGTAATCATAGTTTCAGTTACACGAACAAGTATTAATTTAGGTAACGGAGAGTCTTTCTGTACCAAACAACCTGGAAGCACTAGCTATACTGATCATTCTGGCAACATGGAGAATTTCAAGAACCCGATTCTTCTGATTGTTTTGGTTTTGGCCGGGATTCTCTTCACTTTGATTTTAATTGCAATAGGAACAAGATATATCAGATTCTGCAGATCTAACAAAGGTAAAGAGATTAAATTATTGCTTTGCACCCAGCAAGTTGAACATTTGCGCTTGTTTTTGCCAGTATGCTTGTATGGGTTTTTTGTCTGTCTGTATGTATGTATGCAAGTATGTATGTATGTGTCAGGACACCTAATACAGTGCATTTCTAAATACCTCACAAACATTCTAGTTAGGACCCATATACATATATCGCACAGCTTGACCTTATCGAATGTCCATGAGTATGATTCTTATGCAGCGTTGCTTAGAAGTATTGTTTTATCACGAATCTGGCTCATCCATTATTGTTACCGGTTGTATGCTTATTTCAAAACCTGTGCAAACTGGATGTATAATAAAAAAAATTGTTAGGTATGCATGTGTGTACACATGCACAATGCATATATAGGTACGTGCGTGTTTGTGCTGTATGTACACGTATGTACAGTATGTATCAGGAAACTCAATACAGCGCATTTAAGTTCCTTTAAAAATGCGCTATTCAATTTATCTAAGTAAGTGTTTTTTCAGATAGCTTGCGAATGTCTGCCAAACAGAGTTGTATGCAACATGAACACGTGCAGCGGATGAGTGACAGAATGATATCATTCATGTGCTTGTCTGCTGTAAGCCTATTAAGACTTAATATATTTACGGTTAAGCTTCTTGTGACATTGTCACATGTAGTCGAATATATCATAGTAGCCGGTCATAATAGCCTACTGACGGCAAAGTGATTGTCACACGCGGATGTATATTCGATTTAGGATGAGGCCGACACTTAATAGATGTGTGTCAATGCATTTTATCTACTTATGCAAATTCGCTCTGTTTACTTTTCCTCATCACTGTATACGATCGGCACATATAGTGGATACCGTGTTTCTGTCATGTCACAATTGGAAATGGACACGTGACACGCATTTTGTTCTTGATAATTGACCATAATTAGAAACAATTTAAACAAAAGACCTCGAGTTTATAATGTTTTATAGACGCTATGTAAATGACCAATTGCATGAAATTTCGTTAACTGTTACAGGATGTTTACTTAATACGACTCACCGCTCTACCTACCAAAACCACAACGAGAGTAAGGGAATAATTACATACTCAGCGTCACGTAGTCCCGATCGAAAAATTGTTTCTTTTTGTTAAACTTTTAGAAATATCAGCTGAGTAGGTGACAGACTGCAAATGAGTTCACCTTTCACTCCACGTGTGTTTTCTATCTCAGTTTCAATGTGCATCAAGTGTGACACAGTAGCCGACTTTGATTGGGTTCTTGCCTTGCAAAACGGAGTGTGTAGGTTCAGAACTTCAGATCTCCTCTGAGGGATCTTGAGCACAGTTGCTTAGCACTATCGGCTGATGCTTTGTCATTAGGTAGTGGTATTTAATAAATTCACAAATAATAACGTGTTAACTAGTGATATTTTGTCGATAAGCAGTGTAGCTTTCAAGGAACGTTTGTCGGGCTCTTGCTTGGCTGGTGTCGTGTAAACATACTACACAATGTCATGTTCTCTATCATCAATACCGTGTCTCTGTGTCAAATGGGTGTGCAATTCTATTACCTCATCTGACCTAGATCTCTTAAACAAACCAAAACGCTGACATTAATTATTATATGCACAATGTTTACACGGACCACAGTGCAGTTAAGACAGCCCACTCGACAGCAGTAGTGTCCTGTCCACGGGCGAATTGCCTAGGCGGCCAGAATGTTCTAAGCTGCCTATGCAATTAAGCGGGGTTGATACACACTCAACAATGCATAACGGGTCTGTAGTCTGCTATGCACATAACCGAATTACGGACATAAGCGATACGTATTTATAGTACTATATCATAGTGCCTACCCAAAGTTGTCTTCCATTGAAATACCGTATATTAAAACGGTACCGACCAGCTTCAACGCACATATATGCGAATTATGCACTTATCCGTTATGCACTTAAGTGGCGTCGTCTGTAATCACATATATTTCACTTGGAGCTACCATTACATACGTCGTCTGTAATCACATATATTTCACTTGGTTAGGCCTAGTGTCATGGGTGTTAAGATGACAGTTGTAGAAGCAATTGTATCAGACCAGAATCGATGATTAGATAAGATCATATTAAATTCAACGGGGTGAGGTTAGGTATTTTAATCCTATAGCGTCGCATCTGTTAGCATAGATTAAATTTTAATATGTATGTTACCAAGGTAATGGTGAAAATCGAGTGGAAATCGAGAATGACGGCTTGCTCTACTACTCTGTCGTGAGGGATGAGAGAGATGTATTGTCTTCTCGAATTACTTCAGTGGAACTTTACCAGGATGTTGAAAGGAACGGTAAAAGCTGATGTTATGATTTATTTTAAATTCAGAAACTGAGTGATTTTAGTGAATTAATGCAGGCCTAAGTAACTGGACACTGGTTATGAAGTTAACATAAACCCTTAACCCTAGTGCACCTGAATGAGGTTGAAATTGGATACTTTTGCTCAGTGTAATGAACAAGCCTATTTCAGTGAATGCGTTTTATTAACTAAACTGTAGAAAAGTACAAAAGTAAGGAGCGCTGTTTAAAGTATTCTTATATTTCTCCTTTACAATTGAATTGAATATCGTTCTCTGTATTTAACCGTTAAAACACAATGATAATTGTCTATGGGTTTAATCTTAGAAGTTACCGAATTATTGTTTCAGCGCTTTTGTGAAGTACCTGAAAATTCGCTATATTAAGTGTCCGAATACATACATACATGCATACATACATACATACATACATACATACATACATACATACATACATACATACATACATACATACATACATACATACATAGGCCTACATAGGCCTACATAGGCCTACATAGGCCTACATACATACATACATACATACATACATACATACATACATACATACATACATACATACATACATGCATACATTCAATTCAATTCAATTCAATTCAATAAATCTTTATTGGTACTCATGACAATCTTTAACCAAGTTATGAACATCAGCCAAATGTATTATGTCTAGTGTAGCATTGTTTTACTGTCCGACAAAATCAAGAGTAATGTGACGGACCAGGATGGAGCAACTTTCATTATTGGGCGCTATAGAAGTTGTAGTAAGGTTGGTTAGGTGCTGTGGACCTCAAGGAAGGTCAATGGGTGCTGTGAGGCCTTGTGAAGCCCAGTTTGATGCCCCAGTGAGGCCCAGTGCCCGGGGACTGATGCGCGGGAAGGCCCAGTGCCCGGGGACTGATGCGCGGGAAGGCCCAGTGCCCAGGGACTGATGCCCCAGTGAGGCCCAGTGCCTCAGTGGGGCCTCGGAAACCATATAAAAGGGGCCTCGTGCTTTGAATCGAGAGAGACGATCGCCGGGGACTATAGTGGCGAAGCCCTTGCCGGATGTTGGGGCATTAGAGAGAGAAGACTGCCGGGGACTCTAGTGGCGAAGCCCTTGTCGGATGCTGGGGCATTTCGAGAAGAAGAAGGGGTTCTCGATAGCGCAGGGTGAGACGTTTTCTTTGTGGGGCATCGATGTAATTACTGCAAATAATTCTGTACACGAAAAGATTGTTTGTTTCGACACGAGAAGTGTTATGGTTTTGTGATTCTCTGGAAATACCGAATTATTGTGAATTTCGTGATCATTTGGATCTTATAATACAAGTCTTCAATCGTCATTCGTCTTGTCATTGTTGAGTCGATCGGTTGTAAGGAAACTCGTAAGTCCTTCGACGACATCGGAGGCCTTATCTACGCGTACACGTCCAGGGCCTTCTTAACCACTCGGCTGGCCTTGGAAGTATACGGTATATTGAGAGATATACCCCGGTGAGAGAGAGGTTCATTTCCGCCACACTGGCCCCACAAGTGGGGTAGCGAAGAGTGCATTTCCGCCACACTGGCACCAGAAGTGTGGTATTGAGACGACGAGTTTTGATCGACAGCGATGGAAGACGAAGAGGTAATCATAAGACGAAGACCGCGGGGCATCGAGGATCCGGTCTCGGGCACTTCAACTCCCGTGAGAAGACGGCAAACGACGGAGGCCTCGCCAGAACGGAGTCCTTTCGAGGTCATTGACGATGGTGACCTGAGGCCCGATGAACTGAGCGGACGAAAGAGACCAGAAGAAACAATGTCGCCACAGAAATTGCTGGAAGGCATCGGGGGCCTACTGAAGACGAGACCGATGCAGATGAAACCAGGGAAATTCGACGGAACCGGATCGTTGGAGTCGTTCCTGGCTCAATTCGAGGTATGTGCAACACATAACCGATGGACGGCCTCGGATAAAATCGACTTCCTTCGATGTGCATTGGAGAAAACTGCGACTCAGTTGTTATGGGACTTCGGCGCTCGACAGGATGTAACGTATGAAGAACTAGTCGGACGTTTGAGACAACGGTATGGCATGGAGGGCCAGGCCGAGATGTTCCGTGCGCAGCTCTACTATCGACGTCAGCGTGCGGGTGAGAGCCTTAGCGATCTTCTTCATGACATTCGGCGACTTGTGGTCCTCGCGTATCCAGTTCCATCCAATGAGACAACGCAGATCATCGCCAGGGACTCTTTCTTGGAAGCCATGCGGGACCGCGAACTTTCACTCAAGGTTCGCGAGCGAGAGCCAAAAAGTTTGGACGAGGCCTACCGGACGGCGCTTCGTCTCGAGGCCTATCAGCGAAGGACGGATGCGGACGATCGGAGAATGCAGCCGAACCAAGTGAGAGGGACGCAGGAGACCGACCTCGACGCTCAGATCCAGTCACGGATAGACCGCTTTCTCACTGAGCAGCGCGAGGAGCAACGAAGATGGCAACGAGAGCTGGAGAGTAACATTGAACGACAACTCCGAGAACTGCGGGGCCCAGCTGCGTCGACCAATGCAACCGGGCCAGATGCTCGGCCCTCGGGAGGCAACCAAGGAGTTTCACGGCGGACGGCGGCCTGCTTCAACTGTGGCCGACTCGGTCACTTCGCTCGCAACTGCCGGCAAGGCCGCCGGCCCTTCAATCGTCAGCCAGCAACGGCAACGGTCGGTATGGAACCGACCGATGCAACGGAGGAAGTTGTCACTAACCACACGGCGCGGTCAAGGCTTCCGAACCGCGCAACCAACAACGCCATCTACATACGAGGTATAGTCAACGGACGACCGCAGACCTGCCTAATCGACACTGGATCAGAAGTAAGCCTGGTACCGCTTTCTACTGTTGAAGGGTTAGACTTACGTCCTTGTAATCGCTTTTTGATGGCTGCTAATGGGTCTAATATACGGGTCCTTGGAGAAGTAAACATCCCGATTAAAATTCGGACGGGTTTTGAAATTCACACGGGTTTTCTGGTATCTGATCAAATTGCTGAACTTATGCTAGGTATGGATTGGCTAAGGGAGCACCGATGACGCTTGGGTTTTGGTACAGGGGCTTTGTTTGTTGGCCGTCGACGTGTCCCTCTTGTAAGGGGCAACGGGTCCATGTGGTGCCGGCGCGTGATCGTCGCCGAGGAGGTTGTGATATCCCCTAAGTGCCAGCAGGATGTGGTAGTTAAGACACAGTATGGGGACTTAGCTACTAAAGCGCCTGCATGGATGACTGAGGCCGCGGAGGTCCAGCCTGGTGTTCACCTAGCCCGAGTAGTGTTAGGTGATCGTGTGGATACAACTCAGGTAAGGGTGGTAAACCTTAGTGAAGACCCGGTTAAGCTAAGTAGGGACCAACTGCTAGGAGGCTTACACCCAGTAGAGGTTGAATGCAGCAGTGTTAGCAAGGAAGGCAGAGGTCGGGTTGGGGGTGATTTTTCACTTGACTTTTTGCTAGAAGATCTTCCGGAAGAGGTGAGGCCGGATGATCGTATACATCTGCGAAACTTGTTGGCAGAATATAAGGATATATTTTCTGCAACGGAAGGAGATCTTGGTAGAACGACCGTGACTACACATAAGATAGACACTGGTGATGCTCGACCTGTAAGACAGCCTTTAAGGCGACAGCCATTGCCGTATAGGACTGCAGTAGATGAGCATCTGGATAGTATGTTAGCTGCTGGGACCATTGAACCTGCTGTTAGTGAATGGGCGTCCAATGTAGTGTTGGCCCGTAAGAAAGATGGCACTTTGAGATTCTGTATTGATTATAGACAGTTGAATGATAAGACTAAGAAGGACTCGTATCCGCTTCCACGGATTGATGAATGTTTAGACGCACTTGCTGGTGGTGGGTGGTTCAGCACCCTGGATTTACGGAGCGGCTATCACCAGGTGGCCTTGGACCGGAAAGATGCGGACAAGACAGCCTTCGTTACGCGACGGGGTATCTTTCGATGGAATGTGATGCCGTTCGGGCTCTGTAATGCGCCGAGCACGTTTCAGAGGCTGATGGATATCGTCCTTTCCGGTTTAAACTTTGAGATTTGCCTAGTTTATCTGGACGATGTGATAATTTTCGGAAGCACTATAGAAGAGCATCTAGACCGATTGAAGCAGGTGTTTCAGCGACTGAGAGAGGCTAATCTAAAGCTTAAGCCGAGCAAATGCCGTCTGATGCGCAGAGCAGTTAATTTCCTAGGACACATCATTACACCAGAAGGAGTGTCGATGGACCCGTCTAAGATACAGGATGTTGTTGAGTGGCCTACTCCTCAATGGTTGAGGGATGTACGAGCATTCGTAGGGTTGTGCTCCTACTACAGGCGCTTCATTCGTGATTTTTCAATGATAGCGGCCCCGCTATTTGCTTTGACAAAGAAGGGTAGGGCCTTCGAATGGGATTTGACCTGCCAGGAAGCATTTGAACGGTTAAAAGCCGCCTTGACAACCGCACCAATTCTAGCTTTACCTGGGGATGAAGGAGTTTACGTGCTGGACTGTGATGCATGTGACTTAGGCATAGGAGCGGTTTTGTCTCAACGTATTGAAGGCGAGGAAAGGGTAATAGCTTATGGCAGTCGTCTTCTGTCCAATGCAGAAAGAAATTACTGTGTTACTCGTAGGGAGTTGCTCGCAATAGTACACTTTACGAAGTTGTATAGACAATACCTGTTGGGTCGTCCATTTGTGTTAAGGACGGACCACGCCGCCTTGCAATGGCTTCAGCGAACTCCGGAGCCTATTGGTCTACAGGGGCGTTGGTTGGAAAGGTTGGCTGAGTTCGAATTTCAGATAATACACCGACCGGGTCGACAACATGGATACGCGGATGCGCTTTCCAGGAAGCCATGCCGTCAATGCGGCTATGAGACTTGGAGTGAGGTAGCCGCGGTGACTGAAGTGGCGGGGCCGCACGTTTCGAAATCCTACATATGTGAGACGCATGGGCGGGGCTATAAGCTTATGCATATTAATGAGCGCTCACGTGACTCGTCAATCAACTACTCTATAATTAGGCCTAAACACAAGGTTGCGATGACAGTCAACAAACGCGCATAAATCAGTTTATAAATAAATATGTTTCTTTTGAAAACGTTGTTGATGTAACTAAAAATTCAGACTAATGTTTCAAAATAGGAAATGTCCTTTATTAAGACTGGATTTATACGTATTTCGTATCGCATCGTATTTGGAGATTTGTATAGCGCCGCTCAGAGCAACGTATGAGCTGATATAAGCAATTATAGGCCGATTCCTTGCAGATAATCTATATTATACTTTTTTAAATAGGATCTTTCCCTTATTAGACTTGGTTTTATACAAGCCCATAATTTCAAGGAATATTCTTTGCAGCAATACTACTGTTTTAAAAATTGGACCTTATCAGCCTGTTTCACAACCACAATTACCTTGTTGGGATTGGATTTACACGAGTAGAAGCATCAATCAGCAATTATATTATATATATCTTCGTTTATTGGACTCTTGCCAACAAACTGCAGCCAGTTACATACAACAAAGCAAGCAAGAAAGGGGTTGCTTGAAATTATATCCTTTGCAGCAGTACAACTGTTTTAAAAATAGGAATTGTCTCAGGCTTAAATTTACAGAAGCCTATATAGGCCCTAAGTAGTGACATAGTTTAGAAGAAATCTACATAAATTATTTAAGAAATAGGACCGAACCATTATTTGGCTAGGTTAATATAGCCAAACATATTCACTACATGTATTTCCTATTTAGATCTACATAATTATTAAAAGCACCATCTGATCATTTGTTATAAACTATATTAAAATGTTTCAATAATACAGTGTGAAAGTAGTTATGAAATTGGTTAACTACCGTAGTTTTACCTATTGCAAAATTAGTTTAACTACCTTGTAACTACTTATTTCTAAACATAGTTTTATCTACTTCTTACCTACTTAAATGTAGTAATAGAAGAAGAGCAGTCCCTTAAGAAGGCACACTAAACCAGCTACAATCCCGTTATATATAAGAGGTCGTTGCTACAATCAGGTGAATATCCAGAAAATCAGCCTGTAAGACAGAGAGGCAGCAAGTGGAGAATAAGCAATCTGATAAAAGTAACTTAAATTGAGAATGCAATGAATGTTCACTATAGTGACACATAATAATTATGCATTCATTCAAATATTATTGTAAGTTTGTAAGTGTTTATTTCCGGGAACAAATTCAAAGGGGAATTGTAATAAATAATATTATGGTTCAATGGTATTAATTGATGGCCTAACTTCCCTGTTGCAGTACTCTCCACACTGCTTGACTGGCATGAACTATAACTCTAGATCAGATGCAGAAATCTATACTCTGTTGTAAACATTATTTTAGGACATGTCCCTTATTAGGTTTGGATTTATAGAAGCCTGTACTTTATAAACAAGGATATTTTTTACAGCAAACACTATAGGTTTAAATATAGGTTAATTTAAAGAACTGCGTTGCCCGATGTGCAGTTCTGCACGGGAAGGACTAAGTAAGTACTAAGTAAGTAATTTAAAGAACGCAACTTCCTTTTTCGACATTTTAAAGTCAAAGATTCACAAACATCAGTTTTATCTTTACCACATTTAACTAATTTCAACTTGGCATCGATTGGTAAATGTGGAGAAACATTTCAAGACATAGTAACCTTACATTCTAGGTGACTCGTAAAGTCCAACAGTGGTAGAAACTATAATGTCAAATTTGTTAGAAATGGTAGTTTCTGTATTACAGAAACTACCATTTCTAACAAATTTGACATTCTCGTGTGCTGTTGCCTATCATTTCAACCTAGATGTACCAAATACACCAAAGGTCAGCGATTACAGAATGCATCAATGAAATAGCATTGTACTGTTTGACTCGGTTTAGACCAATGTCTTTGAAGATACAAATGGTAGCCTCTGCATCGTTATTCGTGTTGTGGCCACGTAAAGCAATCTTGAAAAATTACACCACAGTGTCTCCACCAATCATCAAAGTAACTGTGGTATTCTTGATAACTGGTGGCTATGATGGCTATGAACAGTTGACAGAGCTTCTCATAAGATATGGCTGCTTCTTCCTCTGATACTGATGCTTTTATTGATCCACAAAGAAACATATGACAGTATAATTAAATAGCCACTATAGTGTGAAAGATTTGAGGTAATAAGGTGTAGATGGAGATGATAAGGCTATACCAAACAGAAGGTGGGACAATATGAGACCCTAAAAGGACCAGGGTCCTGCCAGGAAAGGCCCCCTATATACCAAGTAGATGATGCGATGGCCATACTAAATCATAGATCAAACAAGCTTATTACAAGTAGGCCATTGAATTAGCCTACTTGATATTCCTATTAATCATTGCAAGTTAACTAGCTATCACGAACAAGAAAATAACAACAGAAAATAGAAATGGATAGGGGGTCGCAGCATACTGTCAGAGTGCCCTGATTCATCAGAGAGCCATGTCTCCGTTACCGCCAAGACTGAGGTTGCATTTCATCATCCACGAGTCTTGAGTCATCTACCTTAATGTAGACTTCTGCAGTTGATGTGTCTCAATGAAAAAGTTTCTGTGGTGTAGCCAGTATTCACTATGGGTGCAATTTGGGAGGGTGTTCTATAGCCATGGTCTACTAATTTATTTGTTTAATAGGGGTCTTTTAAACTGGGTTTCAGGAGATACCTCGAATCTGGGTAAGCCATCCAAAAGAGCTTGATCTCTACTAGGAGATTGGCAATGAGGGTCCTGCACTTGAGGAACAGTGAGACAGTCTAAATCGTCCAGATTGGCAAATGGTAATTGGGTTAGGAAACACTTATTGCACATCCAAGCATCAGTCTGCGTTTGGTAGGGAGGTGCCTTCTCATTATCTGTGTGACAGTGCTGCGATCCACATAACATGCAGGCAACAATATCAGCTAAATGATTCTTAACTATCAAATTCTTAACTAACAGAGACATACAGGTCTCAGGTGGAAAGGTGAGATTATCACCACAGGACAACAAACCAAGCAAGTAACAACAAACTATTGTCAAATGAATTCCATTAGTAGGTAAGTTCAAGTGGAGTAAGATTGAGAACAAGTTGAAGTTCGGAGTAAGTTGAGCGGGGTATAAGCATGGTGGACATATATCATATCATCCAGATTGTACAATGACTAAATCAGTCTATTCAAATTAAACCAAATCAGACAGTAAATTTGTTCATTGCATATACTGCACACAAAAGACATTCAATCAACAGTTGGTTCCTAATCGAAAACTTTACAAGGCAATCACGTTACACCAACAACCTTCAGCTGATTCACACTTTAGAGTAGGCAAGTAATGATACAAATTATGTCAGATTAGTAAGGCAGCGAAAATTAAATTAAACACTGACAACCTGCAGTTAATTCACAATTTAAAGTAGTTCAAATGTTTCAATGGTATTAATATTACTGATGGACTAACTTCGCACTTGCAGTAATCTCCAGACTGCTTTACTGACACGAACGAAGACTAGATCAGATGCGCAAACTGTTGTAAACAAGGACATGTCCTTTATTAGGTTTGGATTTATAGAAGCCTGTACTTTATAAACAAGGATATAGGTATAAATATAGGCTAATTTAAAGAGCACAATTTCCTTTTTTGACATTTCAACGTAAAACATTCAGAAACATCAGTTTTACCTTTACCACATTTCAAATTGGCATAGGTTAAATGAACAGAAACATTTCAAGACATATTAGCCTGTCTGTCTGTTATATTCCACACTGATATAGAATGGTAAACATTTCAAGACATTAGCCTGTCTGTCTGTTATATTCTACACTGATACAGAATGGTAAACATTTCAAGACATTAGCCTGTCTGTCTGTTATATGCCACACTGATATAGAATGGTAAACATTTCAAGACATTAGCCTGTCTGTCTGTTATATGCCACACTGATATAGAATGGTAAACATTTCAAGACATTAGCCTGTGTGTCTGTTATATTCTACACTGATACAGAATGTCAGTTACTTTGATGATTGGTGGAGACGTCGAACACTGTGGTGTAATTTTTTCCAGACAAATGCCTGCTTTACGTGGCCACAATACGAATAACTATGCTGACGCTACCATTCGTATTTTCAAAGACATTGGTCTGAACAGAGTCAAACAGTACAATGCTATTTCATTGCTGCATGCTGTAATCACGACAATGGAGGAATTCTATAAGAGTCGACTCTTGGAATTTGCTCACAATTGAAACCGCATGCACATATTTAAATTGAGATGCATGATGGAGCAAATTTCATATGTAAACAAGGACTCGATTATTAAAACTGCTGCTTTAAACATTTTTAAACAACAACTACAGAATTGTAGCAAAGCCTTTCAACTAACAACTTTCTTCAGCACGCTAGGAGGTGGAGGCGTTCCTCGTCTGAAGCGATCAGGCACTATGATCGGAGTCCAACGGTGCACCTGCAGATACAGTATTATATCTATGAGCAGTAGACAGAGCTTCTCGTAGGATATGGCTGCTTCTTCCTCTGTACACGGTGATTCAATAAAAAGTAAGCCAAACTTTTTTTCATATAAGTAGGCCTACTTCTAACATGAAAACAGTATTCAATATTTTTGTGAAGAAACTCTCAGTAGTATAGTTTGATTATTTAATTAAAGAAGATGTTCAAAATGTCCTCCTTCCGCTTGCACGCAAGCCTGGAGGCGCTGGCGCCATTGGGCAACAGCATCGTCGATTATCCTCTGATCCAGACCATCCCAAACTTCCAGCAAGCGTTGCTTCAGATCGCTGACATCATGGATTGCCTTCTGGGGCTAGATTTCTGATAACAGGTAGAAGATGTTGTGACAGCAGGACGTCGCGATAATAGGCTCCGTTAATTTTTACCCCAGGGTCAATGAAGACCAAATGGGAACGACCAAGCGTCGAAACCGCAACGGACACCATATGTAACAGACTCGCTGAAATGGGTACGCGTACGCAACAGTCTGTTTGCAGTGACCTGCCATTTTTTTAGTAGGAAGTAAAAACCGGAAGTCATTAAAATAAAAAAGTAAGTATGTGCATATTTTTATTTTGAAAATATTATTAATAAAATATAGTTCAAGTTACAATAAATTTGTCTATAAAGTTTGGCTTACTTTTCATTGAATCACCGTGTAGAAGCATAAACAACTTCACGAAATCCAGTCATTATCTGTTGTCGGTGTTCAGCGTGTACTCTCTAAAATAAGTTAAAGTAATGTAGATAATACAGATATGATGAAGATACCAATGCCATATGCCATTTTGCACTTTATCAACAAGCATGTACTCTATTCAGTGTATGGAAAACCAACCCCTCTCATCGATAAAGGGTTAATAAAAGCATTAATTGCTTAGTTATTATTACTACATTTTACAGCCTATATTTTAAATTAAAGGGAGGTGGACTGGATGTAGTTGATTTTTCTTAGTGTAGAATTGTTCAAATTGGGAGTGCAAGCAAAAGAAAGACATATTTAGAATCAGGAAGCACGGCATGAACTGTGATGGCATCATATGCAAATGTAAATCACAACACACTTGACCACTTTCCTAGCACCCTCTGGCAAAATATACACTTACTCCAATCACCACATGCCCACCCGTGACAATTCTATTGCCGAGTTCGTATACTGCACACTTCTATAGCCCTACAGTGTTATTATGCTGATAGCCCTACAGTGTTATTATGCTGACGAAGGTAAGCAGACGACAACAGCGCTAATTGAATAATTTACTCCCAAAATTGTTATATCATTTTCATAATTATAATATAATTATATTATTTATATTACTATTAACGACAGCGTAAGGGAATTTAAAAAAATTGGTAACCAATATCAACGTAAAACACAAGTAAAGATGTACCACAATAATTGTGCGCAACTAAGCTTATTCTTACCATAAATCCAAAGGCCAAATTCACAGTCATCTAAATGTGCTTCAAAAGTCAGGCACCTGCCTCTTAAAGAGTTTCAAATTTGACAACCCACAAATATTCACTAGTAACACAAATCCATTCGTTTCGATGTGTTTCAAAGGTAAGCTTATCAATTGATAGACTAACTTTTGTCCCACCTCATGCTCGCAGCGCCGTTCCTCTCTCCGCTCAGCTGCGCAGGCTGAACTTGTTGTTCCCCGCGTGCGGACAACCATACGGCAGCGCCGTGCCTTCTCTGTGGCTGCCCCCATGACCTGGAATGGGCTTCCTACCAAGCTCCGTCAATTACCGATTGGTCATTTCACCCTGTTTCTTACTGTCCTCAAAACTGCGTTATTTGACCGTGGTTGGGCTGGGAGTGCTCCTGAGTAGGCAATCTTGAAGGGGCGCTATATAAAACTACTTTAATAATAATAATAATAACTTTACCCTGTTGCAGCCACCTCCAAACTGCTTACTGTCAGTGGCCAAACTTCTGCGATTGCATCCCTTTCCGCAGGTGAATCGTCTGTCATGGTGATTGTAGGGAAACCACATGGAAGAAATGCTTTGTCACCCAGCATCTAGAAAGACAATAACATAAAATTTTACAAATTATAGACTTATATTTCTATTTCATTCTTACTAGTAAAATAATGATGTTCCTTGCACTATGCAATACCACTAAAATGTACCAATACCTCCTTAAAGCACCACCAATGCCTCCTTACAGTTTATAGTGATCAGCCTTACCAGCAATGAGACTTTTCAAATGACTTAAGATTCTAATTCTTCGGCTTTCCCCACTGGCTGTTCATGTCTACATGTATAAGTATGCATGGACTACAAACACAGACTTCAATCTTGCTTGTTCAGTTGTCTGTTTCGAATGTTAATAATTCAGCCATATGTATACATGTATATGTGGAATTCTTATGATTAATTGATTGCTAAATGTTTCAGTTGATTTAAAATATCTTGTTTACTTAAAATCTTCATTGCATACATCTTACTTGTATTTAATTATGTACAGGTATCATTAATTGTGAAGACCTATTTCCATTACAAAACAATGTCAAAACAATGGTGAACCACAACATAACCAGCGACTTTTTAAGTAAAATCAGTGAATTAATTTTCCATCACAACGACACAAGTTACGGTTAAGAACTTAGATTCTAAAAACTTAGTTATATTTTAATCGTTGATCCCGCTCCTAGTTTTAGTCATATTTTAATCGTGATAGTGCAAGATATATACAATAATTAATTCCGCTATTCAGATATGCGAATTGATAGAAATGATTAATTCCGTTAAAACGATAGATTACCAAACAAACTTATATAGGAATGCATCTACATTATTTTATTCTTTCATATAATATATAGGCCAAAATAGTTAGAAAATATATAGGCCAACATAGTTAGAAAACTCAGTATTATGCCTAAATGATCATTAAATCAATACCTTCTTGAATTTTCTGTGATGCTGTTTTCCGTAGCTGCTGTCGTCCGTACGTAGGCCCTATCGATCTGAATCTGCGGTTCCCAATTCATGGTTATGTTGACCAGCGAGTGTCACCTCTCTTCTGTTCGCTGCACTTCACGTAACGAGCAACACTAGCAAACTCATCTAGCCACTGTTTTACTTCGTTCTTATCTCTAGCGTTTGCGCGAAGTACACTGCAATCTTTCGAAGACAGCCTACTATTTATTTCGTTGAAAAAATTGTTCGAAAACATAGGAAGAGCACGCCTTACAACATCGAATGCGCCGCCATTTTCAGATAGATTACATGATAACTAATTGTAGCCAACGAACTTTCTTACTGGAGTCACGTGAGCGCTTATTAATATGCATAAGCTTATAGCCCCGCCCATGCGTCTCACATATGTAGGATTTCGAAACGTGCGGCGGGGCCTGGTGTAGCGGAGAATGAGCCTGGGCCCCCGGAGTCATTAGAAAAGGTACAGGAGGAAGACCCGGACCTTGGAATAGTGAGATCATGGCTGAAGGAAGGTGGACAGGTTCCCGATCTTGTACAAATCTTGTATGAGAATGCCGCTATCAAGACGTATTGGCATCAGCGTGAACAGTTGTATTTGCTAGGAGGCGTCTTATATCGCCGAACGCCTGACGATGTGGAACAGTTGGTAATGCCTAAGGTCCGACGCGAAGAGTTCCTTAGGCTGGCTCACACGGGAATTACGGGAGGTCATTTGGGGACCCGACGCACAAGATGGCAAGTGCGACGTAGAGCATACTGGGTAGGTTGGTCTAAAGAAACCAAACGCTTTTGTCAGCGTTGTTCACAATGCGCCCAGTACCACCGCGGACAACCTCCTCGGCAGGGCCCGCTGCAACCACTGCCTTGTGGGGAACCCTTTGAGCGACTAAGCCTAGACATTACCGGTCCTCACCCAAGGAGCCGACGGGGTCATGTTTATATTTTAACGGTCATGGACAATTTCACTAAATTTGTCGAGGCCATTCCCATGGCTAATCAGGAAGCGATATCGGTGGCTAGAGCGTTAGTCGAAAATGTTATCGTACGGTATGGGGCCCCGTTGCAAATACTTACTGACCAGGGAACGAATTTTGATGGGAATCTTTTCCGGGAGCTCTGTAAAATATTGGGCATTGATAAGGTCAGAACCTCTGCTTACCACCCAAGCGGAAATGGGATGATCGAAAGGTTTCACAAACTTTAAACGCCATGTTGGGGAAGATTATATGCAGCCATCAAAGGGATTGGGACGACGTCTTGCCCCATGTCCTGGCCGCCTACCGGGCGTCGCTGCATGAAACGACGGGCTTCAGTCCGAACTTCCTCATGTTTGGTCGCGAGGCAAGAGCACCAGTGGATCTTGTCTACGGTCGACCTCCGGATGCCGATCGCACGGATGGTACCTACGTGAGCTATGTTCGGGACTTTGCTGAACGAATGGAGAATGCCTATCGACTTGTCCGCGAACAGTTGAAAGTCACGGCCGAACGACGTCGCCATACTTACGACCTACGAGTTCGCCCCGCGCGGTTCAAGACTGGAGACCGCGTATTCTACTTCACACCGCGTCGTCATCGAGGCCGCACTCCGAAATGGACCCGTATGTTCACGGGGCCATTTACTGTGGTGGAGCAGCGAGGAGCTGTAAACTACGTAATCCGGAAGACAGCCAATTCCAGACCGTTTACAGTGCACGTCGACAAATTAAAGTTATGTTTCGACGAAGGGATATCAAAGGAAGAAGAGGCGCCGCTGGATCAACCAACGAGCGAAGAGACGGATAGAGGCCGACCTCGGCGAGAGATCCGCCGGCCGGCACGTTATTGTCAGTAAAGAGAATGACGTTGGATGGCTCGGGCCATGTGGAAATGCCCGGACATCCGAAGTAATGTTCATGTAGTGATGCACAATGATCGAGGAGATTGATTGCACCGAGGTGGTAGAAGCATTGCACCATCTCGAAGACCATGTCACCGAAAATCACCTCGACGAAATTGATCTGGTAGCTTTAATGGAGGACGAAATTGATACGAGTGAATTAGAATTATTTTTGGAGTGTGCTGATGAAGCTATGGAACCGCCCTTGTCGCCGGACTTGGCCGAGCTAGAGTTGTCATCACTATTTTTCTATGGTGTGGATGAGGTTGATCTCTGTGGGTTAAACATGTCGTGTCCCGATGCCTTTGAAGATTATGCATTCTTAAACTGTTGTCTTAAGGGCATTTGGTGCCCTTACAATTGGTGTTCATCTTTTTAAGAGTTAACTTGAACTGTAGTTTTGATACATACAGTAGAGTTTTTCATTGTAAAGTGATTGTGGCGAAGTGCCTTCTTTTGAGTTACAAAATGTGATCATAGTAATCGCTAATAACTTTTTAGTTCTACGAAGTGGTTCTGAATTGTATTGCATTCAGGGATGGTTTGAGGCTGTTTTCTTTTAGTGTTACATTGCGAGATGAGGATGTTTTCTTTTGGGTGACTATTGATTGGGACACTTGCAGTAGATTGCCTCGGAGGGGCCTTAGTGCCCGAGACCTTAGTGCTTTGGGCCTTAGTGCCTCGGGACTTTATGTTATGCCTTCAGCCTAGTGTTTTTTTTTCTTTAGGTTGCAAAATGCGATTGTATTAACTGATAGTAATTGCTAATGACTTTTAGTATTACGTGATAGTTTGAAACTGCTTTCGAGGTTGCCTTTAGTGCCGAGAATGTTTTCTCTTGAGTGATGATTTAATTGGAACCTTTACAGTAAATTGTCTCAGAGGGTGGGGACACCCTCTCACCCTGGCCCCCGGAGAGTGTGACGGACCAGGATGGAGCAACTTTCATTATTGGGCGCTATAGAAGTTGTAGTAAGGTTGGTTAGGTGCTGTGGACCTCAAGGAAGGTCAATGGGTGCTGTGAGGCCTTGTGAAGCCCAGTTTGATGCCCCAGTGAGGCCCAGTGCCCGGGGACTGATGCGCGGGAAGGCCCAGTGCCCGGGGACTGATGCGCGGGAAGGCCCAGTGCCCGGGGACTGATGCCCCAGTGAGGCCCAGTGCCTCAGTGGGGCCTCGAAAACCATATAAAAGGGGCCTCGTGCTTTGAATCGAGAGAGACGATCGCCGGGGACTATAGTGGCGAAGCCCTTGCCGGATGTTGGGGCATTAGAGAGAGAAGACTGCCGGGGACTCTAGTGGCGAAGCCCGTGTCGGATGCTGGGGCATTTCGAGAAGAAGAAGGGGTTCTCGATAGCGCAGGGTGAGACGTTTTCTTTGTGAGGCATCGATGTAATTACTGCAAATAATTCTGTACACGAAAAGATTGTTTGTTTCGACACGAGAAGTGTTATGGTTTTGTGATTCTCTGGAAATACCGAATTATTGTGAATTTCGTGATCATTTGGATCTTATAATACAAGTCTTCAATCGTCATTCGTCTTGTCATTGTTGAGTCGATCGGTTGTAAGGAAACTCGTAAGTCCTTCGACGACATCGGAGGCCTTATCTACGCGTACACGTCCAGGGCCTTCTTAACCACTCGGCTGGCCTTGGAAGTATACGGTATATTGAGAGATATACCCCGGTGAGAGAGAGGTTCATTTCCGCCACACTGGCCCCACAAGTGGGGTAGCGAAGAGTGCATTTCCGCCACAGTAAAAACATTTGTTAAAATTAAGAGTGTGTGGCTTGTGGTATATTATGCATATCCTGTTGTCTTAAATACCAAAGGGTAACCCTAAAGGGATGGAAGTCCCGCTAAACCAGGGATGCCCTATTATTTAATTTACTTTTTAGAATGATGGCAGCTAAGTGACGGATTCAACATCTGTTAAGAAGTGCATTTGATTAAGTACTCAGTTAGGTCTTAACTAAACTTAATTATGAATTATGAAAGAACAACAAGAAATGGAAAAATGGAGAAACAAAAAAACAAAAATGAACCCAAAAAGAAAGAACTATGTAAAAGAAGCCTACCAAAGCAGGCTACAGTAATAACATTTCGCATGAAGGACTTTTGTAAATATGAATTCGGAATTCTCTGCAGTCTCCATTTAGAGTTGTTTTGCTTGAATAAAAGAAAAAACTCATGTTTTCATTAAAATAACGAGTAGTCCGACTGGACAATTTTTAGTAAGGAATAGAAGTCTGGACACGATTGTGATTTTTTTGGGTCTTGGTCTCGGTCTTGGTCTTGAGGTTCAAGGTCTTGGTCTTGGTCTTGGTCTTGGTCTTGAGGTTCAAGGTCTTGGTCTTGGTCTTGAGGTTCAAGGTCTTGGTCTTGGTCTTGAGGTTCAAGGTCTTGGTCTTGGTCTTGAGGTTTGAGGTCTTGACAACAAGACTGTATATGGATGGAGATACGCGGACACTCGAGATCCTATGGATTAGAATAGTCATACAGCTTTTCAGCCGTTCAATGTACGTTGGGGCTTTATATCACCCTCAATGTACGCAAAATAAATTTTTAATCATGATGTCAACTGACTTTATTCCTGCTTTATCAATTTTATGTAGTATTAAAACTTTTTAAAACGTAAGTGTTAGTGTTGCTAGTATTTTATTTCTTCATAACAGTTAACAAATTTTAGCTAGCAAATATGATGTTTAACAAAAATAAATAGTAGCCTACGATAGAATAAATGTCTTATAGATGACTTTAGCTAATTAACTTTTGTAAAATGGGGTTAAAAAAGCTTAGTTGTACGTACGCATGGGGCTATCCACAAAATGTATGAGGTGCAACAGGGGAGGGGGTATGAAAATAAGATTTTTGTCTACGTAATATATGGGTGGCCCATTGGCAGCTTTTCCTTTTGCTCTTTGACTCAAAGGCTCTTTTATATGTTACCGTGTAACCGTATACATGTGCTTTATCTAATACGTAGGCCTACCTCATTAAAACCATACCATAGGAACCTTTGTGGAGAATGCTAAACTTGAAGCTTCGTATACTTTAGGCTAATCTGAACTGGGTGAACTTGAGGCATTAACGCCTTGTGTAGATCAGTGTCAAATGACTGAAGTGACCGATATTGCACTGTACATGTATGTTCTGATATTGCCCAAGTAATAACTGTGATTCAAATTTCTTCGAAAACTTGAACAAACATCCGGAACATGGTAAACATTAAAATGTCTTGATCTTGATAACTGATGCGTCACTAGTAGTTCAGTCTGAAATGCAGTTCACCGAGTTCATGATATTTAAATTTCCATCACTCTTGCTAACTTTCGGCCTTGGGAAAATGTCCAATGATGTCGGGGCTCTGCCCCAGATCCCCTCTATGGGAGCTTAACAGCGCATCCTCAAACCCTCTTGCCAACAGTTCGAAGAAGTATGCAGTCGACATTTCTGAGTATTTCAGGCGCTGATTCCACGTCCATATCTTCTTCCTTCTAATCTAGTCTTCTCTCAGCCTCCTTCTTATCCCTCGGCTCATTTACAGGACAAAAACAAAATACACAACACAAAACACAGACAAAGAATGGGCTTACGGGAGTTTAAGCCACGCCAGAGGCCCGCCTGCCAAAACAATGGGCTTACGGGAGTTCAAGCCACGCCAGAGGCCCCCAGCAGGTCACAAACAACAAACCACACACACACACACACACACACACACACACACACACACACACACACACACACACACACACACACACACACACACACACACACACACACACACACACACACACACACACACACACACACACACACACACACACACACACACACACACACAGTGATTGAATTGTCGGGGGGGTTGGGAGGGTTCAACCAGTGGCGTAACTTCATATTCTGGGCCCCCCTGCAAGATTTTCAAAATGGGCCCCCCTCCATACAGCCGATGACAATCTGATAGACAATTTTATGTTTCAAATTATCGACTCACTTTTGAGGCATACATTTTAATGATTTTAATTTATGATATTTTATTTTATTATTAATTTGTAATCTTATGCCACAACTAAAAATTGTTTTCGATTTGCATTAAAATTGATTAAATGTTATAAATGAAATGTTACTGAATATTGTTTTATTCAATGTTACGAAATCATAAATCAAGAACAGTTTTGTATCTATCTGTAGTTCACTGACTTCACTGCCTCTGGTATCCTCCTGAGGCTCCTGCTCATTTTCTTCATTACGTACATTTGCAACAGATTGTGTTTCTTCCTTTTTAGTCTGTGCCGGTAACAAGAATGAGTCAATTTTACATCGTTTTTTAAGTTCGTTTTGTAAATCCTTCTTTTTCCGTCGTTTAGCTGCTCCACTTAGAGGCTTGCTAGCCATCATTAGTACAATTTTTTATTTTTAAATCTTAAATTTTGTATTGTAAATTGTAATCCGATCTAATCTATTTAAACAAACTTTTTAAATAAATATCAACAACGATGGCCGACGGAAACTTGGCAATGAGACTAATGACGTCAGCATAAATCAAAGACGAAAAGTGAAACTAATTGAGTGAATTAACTGCAAATTTCAGCGTCATCTGGCGATTATAGTTTGCCTTCGAGTCACTGTTCACTAGCTTAAATCAAAGCCTAGAAAAATATGCGCCGACCGCGCATCAATAGTAATATTCCACATCATCTGCCTGCCTGCATGATTTATTGATTTTACAAGGCTAAGGAGTTTACAAGGAGTTTCGGTTTCCGGCTTTCTGCTGTGCATTTATTAATTAAAATAGTTCATTTTTTCAGGTTTGAAAATGGGCCCCTTTTACCTGGGCCCCCCCGCAGTTGCGGGCCCTGCGGGCCCATAGTTACGCTACTGGGTTCAACCCCCCAGTTCATTTTTCAACCCCTCCAGTTAATTCCTAAAAATTACCTTGGGGGTTAGGTTAAACCCTCCCAATGCAGTTTTCAGTGGTTCAATATATTGTGTATACACAATATATTGAACCACTGAAAACATCTTCCTTTCGCGTGCACTCAAATAATTATTCTGCTGCTGCTATACGATTGTGTGCACTCAAGGTCACTTGAGGTCAAATGCGTCCTCAGTGCGCACGCAATAAGACAAGATAGCACATGGCCACAACATAATTATGGCAGGCTCAGCCCCTTCGCTATCTACCTAACCGCATACAGAGCTACTGGCACTACCGGCAGGGTCATGACCCGAGTATACAGCCTCTGGACTGACGTCGGCCTACCCCAGCCTCGGCAGATTCCAGCACCTATTCTTAGGATTCCAGCCTCGGAAGACCCCAGCATCCGCAGACTCCAGCCAGAAAGAAATTAATCACTAGATATTATACGCTGATGTGTACGCCACATATTCATAGATATGCAGCTTTCTGTTATTTTTGCCTTTGTCACTCTATCTCTATATCTACCAGATATTTAGGCATACGTACATGCATAGATAGACATGGAATATATATGCATATATAAACACGTATATATGTATATATCTATATTATGTCAAACTGAAATTCGTAAATCAGTACGACCTCTGTTGGATTCGTTAGACTTAAAAGCTTATAAATTCAATTGCCAAGTAAAAATGAGTTTACGGAAGTTTGGATTTTCGTGCAAAAAGCGATTTGCTTATTGTGAAGAATGTTATGGAGAACCTGAAACGACTATATTCAGACAATGTGACAGTGAAGCCGAGAATGATGATGAATCAAAACGTGGTTAGTGTAAATGAGTAGGCCTAATCATGCACTTACCGAGATTACAATAATAGGTTAGAATCTAGCTTGAACGTGCTGCTAACGTAAATCACTGGTTGATACTGAGTTATAGACTTGTTTTCTTATTTTATAGGGATGCTCGATAGTGTAGTAGTTAGCACGTGAGATTGTCAATCGAGAGTTCGAGAGTTCAAATCCCCGAGAGGGCAGAAATTTGGTTCGAGATTTCTGTTCTATCTGAACCCCCTAGCCAACTCAGCTATGATGAGTACACTGACCGTAAACTGTCAGTGGGAAGATGAGACGGCGAGGGAGAGGATTGCCCACCCGCCCTCTTAGGCCGAGGCCAAGAAAATGAACTCACTAACACTTCATACCCATGGCTGCCTCAGAGCTATAGCTTAAGAGATTGCTCTTCTGCTTCTTTCTTATTTTTTATTAGTTATGTGAAAATTGGCACATAAATAAACTCGATGGGAATTTACTAATGTGCTTACAATTGTCAATTTCGACAAGTAACTGAAAGTTTGAGTAAAATTTAAATTTATGAATGATATGATACTGAATATGTGATTATTTATATTTCATTCGACTTTTTTTTATATATTGTACATAGATTGGAGCCCTGGGCAAAGCTACAGGCTTGCCAAGGAGAGCTGAATTATCTAGTCATAGTTCTAAATTATCAGCTTACTTAATGAAAACTGTTGCTTTGTTTTTCTGTTTTCATTCATACCACTTCAGTGTTGTTTAAGTCATAATTTTTTGCTAGAGCCATTAATCTTCTGAAAATAAAAATAAAGCTCAAGAGTATTCCCATAAGTACTGTATTCTTCACTATTCGATTTTTTTACACAGCTAAGAATCAAGTACGTACACCCACTACAATTTCACACGTATAACAGTTTCAGCTTATATATATATATATACACACACACACACACACATATATATATATATATATATATATATATATATATATATATATATATATATATATATATATATATATATATATATATATATATATATATATATATATATATATATATATATATATATATATATATATCGTTTATTCAAAAACCAAGTGACAAACCGCATTAGGGTAGAAATTAAGAAATTCTGTTCGGGACATCCGGACATGAAAGAATTTTTCAACCCCCCAGTTCAAATTTGACAATTCAAACCCTGCACACACACACACACACACACACACACACACACACACACACACACACACACACACACACACACACACACACACACACACACACACACACACACACACACACACACACACACACACACACACACACACACACACACACACACACACACACACACACACACACACACAATCCCAACGAAACAGAGCCATAGTGCAGCCGATCATCTCGCCAAAGGGCGAAATCATCGCCGCCTATAGAGCCACATGTAGGCCTACCTATAGAGAAAACACAGTAAAATGACGAAGATTATTATTACACGTTACGACGTATACATCAGGTATGTAGTATCAATGTAGGAAACAACAAAATAAAATATAATCCCGCTGGGAGGTCCTCGTTTGTAGGCACCGAACCCACGTATGCATCAGGAAGCTTCATGTTTCAACCTCAAGTAAACCATGAGCAGTTGCGCTCAACTGATCATGGATTTATACAGATACCGCGCTTTCGTGTATCAACTCGAACCCATTGAATCTTCTCACGTCTCGGACCTTCCTCTGGAAACAGTCTTCCGCTGTAGGCCTACGTACGCCCTGTGGCATTTTAGCTCTGAACAGAAAAGATACCTGTTTGCCTTGTGACGTAGCTATAATAGAACAAAATAATAGACCTAGCTCTACTGCTTTGTCAAAAATGTCCATTGGCATATTATCAATTAGGTCTACTTCTGAAAGCTCGATTGAATTGGGGTGAAAAATGTCTTCTTAACTTTGCAAGACTTAGAGTTTGTGAACTAGCCTACCTACAACCGACGAACCCACACCGAGTAAATAAAAAACAATTAATTTTTCGTTTAATAATCTATTAGTTAACAGATAGGCCTAATACTAAATTTGTAATGCCTAATCGACCGGTTGATCAAGCTTAGGCCTATAGGCCTAAATCGAATCACTTACTTTGCAAATTTGTCTTCGTTCTTCCTAATCAAACATATCTTCAGCACCAATCAGGTCCAACCTTATTCGTTTTCAGGTATTTTTCATCTTATTTCAGATTGGTTTCTTTCAACGCCTCTGCATGGTCACAACGCTGCATTGTATTCTGCGGAATCTGTATGAATAATACATAATAACGTCATAATGCACTTTAGGCTTCCTTATCTACATAAAGCCAGTGGTTAAATTGCTCATCCAGAGGTGGTGGGTCTCTAAATATTTGCAAATCCCCCAAACCAACGGCTCATCTTAAATTACAACAGGGACTTCATTTCAGCTTTTTCTGGGGGTGGGGCAAAAAGAGGTTGACAAAATTTTCCCAAATTTTGCCACCTTTTTTGGTGTTTCTTTTAAAATGCTTTGTGCTTAGTCTACATGTGCAAAAATGTAAGCCAATGCTGCAAATGAGTCTCTTTTTTTTCTTTTTTACCCCTTTATTCTTCCTCCTTTTCTTTTTACATAATTTTTTCTTTTTTCCAAAAATCAGGGGAGAAAATGCCCTCCATGCCCCCAAATGACGTCCCTGAATTACAACATGCATGAAACACGACACATCACCGATAATTGAAAGTAAAAACATTAACAATTGAGATTAAAACATAATATTACTTTACATAACAGTTTATAGAAGACTATAGGCTTTGATCGACATATCAATGCAATAACTTACACAGCACATAATGAACAAATACCAAAAATTAATATGCAGACTACTTTCAAATTGAAGAGCCCAGTAAGTCAAGCAGTCTGACTATAGCCTTAGACCATCACAGATGTAAACCCAGTGAAAAGCTGAAAATTAAGCAGGAGTTTCAATACTGTCATTCTGTCAATGCCACAATATGCTGACTTTAATGTGACTTAGAAACATTTCCGTACTGCCCTGCATGCTTCTGTGGCTGTGGACGTTTTCAGTGCTTTGCACTTGCATAAATCTGTTGGTTCGAGGCGTCTGCTTCACTTGTGCCCCCTAGCCAACTCAGCTATAATGAGTACTCCGACAGCCCACTGTCGGTGGGAAGACGAGACGGCGACGGAGAGGCAGTCTTGTTGTCAAGACCTTAAACTTCAAGACCAAGACCAAGACCTTGAACCTCAAGACCAAGACCAAGACCTTGAACCTCAAGACCAAGACCAAGACCTTGAACCTCAAGACCAAGACCAAGACCTTGAACCTCAAGACCAAGACCTAGACCAAGACCCAAACAAATCACAATTGTATCCAGAATTCTATTCCTTACTAAAAAATTGTCCAGTCGGACTACTCGTTATTTTAATGAAAACATGAGTTTTTTTCTATTATTCAAGCAAAATAACTCTAAATGGAGACTGCAGAGAATTCCGAATTCGTATTTACAAAAGTCCTTCATGCGAAATGCTATTCCAAATGCCTGTTGAATTTTATAAAAGCCAATTTGCTCAGAATTTTCTGACCAAGACGTGACCTGTGGTGCCTCATGAAAATTCTGCCATGTGAAAAAACACGGTCTACAAGTGCCTGAAATCGCTAGCACACAAAGCAGCTTTTCAAGAACCGGATGTAAATGTACAAATTAATCATGAGTCTGTTTAGACATCATTCCATGGTAAATAACCGGAAGTCAAAATAATTGTCCAAAACAACAGTGAAGCCTCATTCACACCGTGTAAATACTAAAGCAATAACTGTATGAGTAATTATTGGATAAATTTGTTAAATTCTTGCCGTTTGTTTAAATTAATGACTGTTCATATTGACAAAAGTCTTGGTCTTGGTCTTGCAAAACCAAGACCAAGACCTTGAACCTCAAGACCAAGACCAAGACCAAGACCTTGAACCTCAAGACCAAGACCAAGACCTTTGGTCTCAAGACCAAGACCAAGACCAAGACTTTTAAAAACGAACTCGAGTGCACTCGAGACCAAGACCATGGTCTCGAGGACAACAAGACTGCGGAGAGGACTAGCCAACCGCCCTCATATGCCAAGGTTAAGAAAATGAAGTCGCAAACACTTCATATCCGTGGCTGTCTGATCAGGGCTAGATTTAGAGCTTAATTTAAAGGACTGCAAGAAAATCTGTTGCAGCATGACGACCCTTAGCAATCCATCCACGTACGATAGCTTTCTTTACACGCTGGCCAACTTTCTTTTCGATATTATCTGCAGACTGCCTGCGCGAAAATAATAACTAATCAGATGACGTGCTATTTCAGATTTTCAAACGATTCCAGCTCAGACTTCCGAAATTCCGCACACGAGTTATTAGTGAAGTAAACTACTGTGTTATCGCTCGGATGTAGGCTCAAATCTACTTCTGCTGCCACAGCCTTGGGTTACTACCCTTCTGCAGCGATTATAAAACAGCAGGCGATTTAAGTAAACACATATGCTCAAGTAGTTTTCTATGATGCTAGTGAATATTGAACCGCACTGTGAGGCTGACTAATGCTAATCTGATCTTAGGTGGTGGATCTCCCTATTGAGGTGATGGGTCTCCCTGTTGAGGTGATGGGTCTCCCTTTTTAGGTGGCGGGTCTCATAATTTGGGTGGTGGGTCTCACAATGCAGGTGGCGGATCTCATATCAGAGGTGCCGGATCTCAGATCCGGCGGGATCCGGCTGAATTTAACCACTGCATAAAGCTGCATGACGTCTGTTTTCCAAAAGTATATGACGTCATATCAGACTATAGGCCTACATTAGTGGGTCTATTCATAGACTCCTGCATAAGCGCAGCAATTTTACTGTTTATACAAGCGTCTATGGCCTATTACGTCTATTAAAATGACGTCATAATGCTGGTTGCGTTGTTTTAGACATGGGAACAGAAGATTAGAGACAGACATGTCACTCACACAACGGAAAAGAGTCCGTCTAACTATACGTCTGCGTCTGGCTGTCGTCCATCTGTCCATGTATCGACTGTCTGTTTGTGTTTCTGTGTCTCTTCCTGCCGTCAACTCGATAGTCTCTCTATAGTCTTTCCGTCGATCACTGTTGCTATGGCTTTCACTGTTGCTTGTCTCTCTTTCTGTCGTAAATTTCCGTCTGTGTCACTGTTTGCGAAATAAAGGGACAGAGATGCAGGATCTTTAAAATTTTACTTTGATTAGGAGGCAATTTGACACTTTATGCAGAACGATCCTGAGTGGTACTTTTGAAGGACGCTAGGGCCTATATTTAACAAACATAAAATCATGAATAAATGATAAATATTATTATGCTATTTCTTTTAGGCCTACTTATGCCTATTTATTTTCATACTTCTTACTTGCATCAAATTACTTTTTCATTTAATTTATTTCATGTTCTACCAAACTTCTTACTTACTGACCGATTGTTTTCGGTACCGGTAATTGAAATGACGATATAAAATTACTGTCATAGGCTACCTTACGAATGATTTCTTTTTCACTTCGGTGATTGACTGCAGCTCAGTTCGAAACTGTTGTTAGTCATCTTCTTCACCATAAGCGTCGTATTTCGTCATCTTTTTCATCGTTTTCAATGTTCAAATGTCAATGTTCTTCGACAGATCTTAAATGAATCGAATGTCCACGAACTGATGCAAGAACAAAGGAAGTTAAGTCATTTAGGGATGATATTTGGGCATTGCGACTTCATGCGTCTTAGGCCTATAGGCTATAAAAAAGGCAATAGCATCGGTCTACTCTTAAAAGACAACTTCAATATCGCTATTCTACTTATTTCTAAACCGCGTATTACAGAGTACAATGTAGGTCAGATCTTTGCCTACATCGAATTAAATTGTAATACGGCCGGAGTACGCAGTATAGGCCTAGGTCTAGTTAAATTCTTAGCCTCAATTTAGCCTAAAACTGAAAAACACGAATCGTAAACTGTGGTTTCTCTCGGTTTATTACATTTTGTTTCGAACTGATCGAGTTCCGTTTTTGAGTTGAATGCCTGTTCAGAAACAGTGTACTTTGACCGAATCAACCTAGGTTGATGTTCTCAGTGTAATGGCGCTATAGAAGTTCTGGGTGTTAGCTCAAACGAGCGAACATCAACCCCGTAAGACTAAGTTTCATTATGTGTATTTTATTATGTGTATTTTTTTTATCTTTCTCTTTGATCTCTTTGATCTCTCTCGGGCGAACATTAATCTCATAAGACTCTCTGTTTTACGATTTCTATTTTATTAATATCTCTCTCTCTCTCTCTCTCTCTCTCTCTCTCTCTCTCTCTCTCTCTCTCTCTCTCTCTCTCTCTCTCTCTCTCTCTCTCTCTCTCTCTCTCTCTATCTCTCTCTCTCTCTCTCTCTCTCTCTCTCTCTCTCTCTCTCTCTCTCTCTCTCTCTCTCTCTCTCTCTCTCTCTTTGCTGAAATCTAAAGTTGATTTTCTCCCTCTCCCTCTGTTCTCTGGTAGCAAGCTCGGCTAAGCGTAGCCGTGTCCACAGTTTGACACCACACTGTTCTGCAAGATCCCCTTCTCCAATCTAATCTAATCTAATCTAATATTGAAATTTCTATGGCGTCGTTATTGTAATGCACGAGAGGCATCAATGTGAATCGATAGCTGTGTCCCTTCTGATCAAAATCGCATTCCATTATCACAAATCAGTGGACAGAACCATAAAGAACAATTAGCGACCTCTACAGGCCTACCGGTACTGTCGTTGTTTACTCAACTTTACTGCACTAGGCATCAACCGATGGCTCGCCAGAACCAATCCGGAGACGTCAATACCAGAAAATCAGCCGGCAAATTAGAGGGTAGGGGGACGGAAGACTTTACAACTTTTAACAGACAAACAGTGCATGGTAGGCCTAGGGCAAAAGTATGTTGTTTCCGTATCACCTAAAAAAAAGTGGTACAGAGAAAAGCCGTACCACAAACATAGGCGGCCGTGATCTCTTCACCACCCAGGCAATCCGCTCCACCCGATCCTCCTCCCATCTCAGTCTTCATAGGCGTAATTTGTGAGGGGTACGAGGGATACCCGTACCTCCACTTTTTGGACTGGGGTACGTACCCCACTTTTTGAACAATGCCAATCAATATTTTATTATTTTGCCTTACCAAAAGATCACAGCCTCCGCCTTGCTTCATGTGTGTAGGAAATTGGTACCCCCACTTTTTAGACCAAAGTTACGCCGCTATAGTCTTTCAGTCTTTCTCGACCCCCAGTCACTATAGTACTCACCTCGAGCAAGTTCTCCAACCGAGCCATATCCAACACAGCATCGCGCCTCTGGAACGAACTCCCGTCTGAATTCCGCAGATTTCCAGTTCCTCCATCATCATGTGAATAACGTACCTATAGGCTATAGCTGGTGCCTCGACTTCGCTTTTTTGGGCGCTGTAGAAATTTCGAGATTACGATTATTGCAACCCGTCCTCCATTCTCGGATCCTCCTCCTCATGTTCTTCTATCTTTTCACTCAAGACTGAAGTCTCACCTTTTCAAGTAGGCCTACTCCTATCCAGTCTTGTTGTCCTCGAGACCAAGGTCTTGGTCTCGAGTGCACTCGAGTTCGTTTTTAAAAGTCTTGGTCTTGGTCTTGAGGTTCAAGGTCTTGGTCTTGGTCTTGGTCTTGAGGTTCAAGGTCTTGGTCTTGGTCTTGGTCTTGAGGTTCAAGGTCTTGGTCTTGGTCTCGCAAGACCAAGACCAAGACCGGCTGTCAATATGGACAGTCATTTAACAGAACTCAAGAATTCTGTATCAAGCCTGCTTGCATCATACGACCAATATCTATGGACGGATACAAGTCATGTTGGTCAGGAAAACCCATTGGCAGCAGCAACAGTTATTCTGTATCAGACGGTATGATAAACCATGGGAAGATTTCAAAAGGACTCACTATCTGTACATTTACATCCAGTGCTTGAAAAGCTACTCTGTGTGTGTCAGCGACTTCAGCACCTGTAGAACGTATTTTTTCACATGGCGGAATTTTTATGAGGCCCACCATGCAGGCAAGTCTTGGTCAGAAAATTCTGAGCGAATTGTTTTTTTTATAAAATACAAAAGGCATTTGGTATAAGAGTTTGCATGAAGGACTTTTGAATACAAATTCGGATTTCTCTGCAGTTTGCATTTAAAGTTAATTTGCTTGAATAAAATAAAAGACTCATGTTTTCATTAAAATAGCGAATCTTCCGACTTGACAATTTTTTGAAGTCTTGACCTGATTTCGATTTTTTGGGTCTTGGTCTTGGTCTTGGTCTTGAGGTTCAAGGTCTTGGTCTTGGTCTTGGTCTCGAGGTTCAAAGTCTTGGTCTTGGTCTTGGTCTCGAGGTTCAAGGTCTTGGTCTTGGTCTTGGTCTTGAGGTTCAAGGTCTTGGTCTTGGTCTTGGTCTTGAGGTTTAAGGTCTTGACAACAAGACTGCTCCTATCCTGACTCCAGATATTGATCTTCCGCGTTACAATTCTTCTCGTCCTAAACGACACCCGCCTTAACAACTGCCCTGCCTCCTCTCCTTGATTTTGCCACTCGGACACGAACAGCTTTTGGATTACTCTTTGGAAAAATTCCTCTGATTTAACATAGCGCTCGTGAATAGGCTGATGCCCTGCGCTTGGACTTCGAGTGGCGCTTTAAAAGTTTGGAGATTACGATTACGATTTCTAAACTGAAGAGGGATAAGTATAGCGCTAAAGGAACTGTTGTGTACATCGCCATCTTGTTTATCTTGTATTCTTGTTTATGAAAGAGAGTGGAAATTGTATGAATGACTCTCGTCGAACGTATAATACTTTACTTTGTAATTAGCAAACCGAAGACCTAACTAAGTAACAAATAGACAGATTTAGTTTACTTTAGCTGACCCTATACTAACACATATTGGTGAGTTTGTTTGACATTATCTTTTCACAAATGTGTGGTGTAACATTATCAACAAGGTTTACGCACACCGAGCAGTACCACGTTCAAGTCGCACGGAGGCGTATATTTTAGAAACATTTTAAATCTTTTATAACTAAAATTATTTCAGTTGAACTGGTGGTAAATTAAAGACTTTATAACTTAACAATTTAGCCAGTAATTTAGTCTTAAGAGTTTGTGTTATACGTCATCTTGGCTCGCGTACTTAGCGTCAGAATGTTCTGTCGACTGTCATAGGCGTAATTTGTGGGGGTTACGAGGGTATCCGTACCCTCCACTTTTTGGACTGGGGCAGGGCTGTAGTCGAGGGTATACGCGGGTATACAGCGTATACTCACCTCTAGAGACCGTATACTCACCTCACAAAATATTTTATTTATTTATATTAAAATACTATAGCGTATACTCACAAAATACTGTAGCGTATACTCACCTCTAATTTGTTTCGGAAAACTAACCGGTAGCGTGTACTCACCTCTAATTTTACCACTACAGCCCTGGACTGGGGGTACCGTAACCCCACTTTTTAGACTGAGGGTACCGTACCCACCGCTTTTTAAACAATGCCAATCATATTCTTTGAGCCTTCCTTTAGATCGCAGTCTCTGCTTTGCTTCGTTATGTAAGAAATTGGTACCGCCCGCTTTTTAGACCAAAGTTATGCCTCTGTCGACTGGTCTTACCTTTTTTGATCATACCAAGAACTGAGAACAAACAAATATGAAGGGAATTTGTTATGCTATTTTATATATCTCGAGTTTCATTGTTTGATGGCTATATAAAGAACACTTTATGTTTAGTTATTTTACATAGGCATGTAGTAATTGCTATTTATGATTACTTATTTTAATGATAGCATAGCAATGCCTGGGGCCTGTGCTGCTCCCAACTGCAAGTATAATACGAGGAAGTTGCATGTCTTTCGATTTCCACGAGACGTGCGTAGGTGAGTTTTTTAGTTCATGTTTTGTTGATCAGAAATGCAGAAAATAAGATATACACTAAAGGGAATTACTGGACATTTAATCCTGGCTGCTGTAGAGGACAAATATGAAGGGAATCTGCTATACAACATAATTCTATATATCCTTGTATAGTTTGAGGGACATGTTTTTGAAAAGTGTATGACAGCTTTTGCATTTAAAACAGTAATAAACATGACTATTAGCTCTCTTTCTGGCTTAACTGTGAAAGATTGTACTAGAATGGCAGTCCAGTGCAAGAGAAAGTATAGATGTACTAAAATTGCTGTATGTAGGAGTTATTACAGCCAGCTTAAGATAGGAAAAAGTTCCTGCTGTGTTTTGGCCTATCGTGTTTTGCCCATAGAAGGCTATATTGACTGGTTCTGGCTTTGACTGGAGGCCATTGGAGCTTCTATCTTTCATATGGTACACATTTAGTCTGAGGACATCAAAATGAAAGAGCAAACAAGAATTTCAGCCGCAAAGAACAATAATATAATTTATGCCATGTTTCCATTAATATGCAATTTTTACCAGTTGGTAAAATGAATACCAAGAGAGGGTGTTAACACGTGTCACCGAGGAGCTTCAGATCTTTCAGGATAACATTGTGGTAATGGACGATGTGCTGTGGTTCCCAGCTTAGTAAATCCACTGCTTTTACCTTCTTGCCCTTCTTAGGATGGGCTTTATTTGTTTGTTGTGCATACCCTTGATGTAGACCTAGGGTATGACTGTCACCTTGCAACATTAGAACTAAAAGTGTGCATATTGTAGTCCAGTTAAATAGGAATTTAATAACTTTGTTTAATCCGTAAAATTCTTGCTGACCATGTGTATAATTTTTAGCTTATGTTTCGTATGTTATAAATTACCATTTTTGTATATTTACATATTTCCTCTGAATCCAGGTGTTCATTAATTTATGTCCTACTGAATGTGTTATGTTTATATTCTGTATGTCTATGTTTCTTTTATTCAGATGTAATCAATGGCTTATTAACTGCAATCGAACCGATCTGTTGGAAAAATCACCAAAATATGTGAATAGTCGCTGCAGATTGTGTGAGAAACACTTTGAAGATGATCAGTTCATGAATGCCAGTAAGTCACGACTCATATGGAGAGCAATTCCGACGATATTTGACACTTCCGACCCTCCAGAATCAGAAAAGAGGCGTAAATTTAAGCATTCATTTCTGTCAGCCAAACGAAAACGAATTTCTACTTTGGATCAGAGTTGCTCAGCTGATCATACATATTTTGCTGCTCTAGATAAGTCTGCACGGACTAAAAGAATGAAGACCGATGTGCCTGACCCAGAGACTCACCCTGAACTGACTGTCTGTGATTTGTCTAGGAATACGACTTTTGGTCTGATAGATACTCGTAACAATACAAATATTGCAAATTTGTATGAATATTCTGGGCATGAAACAACAGCATTTATAGCAGTCAATACTACAGCTTCTGATGTAGCAGGATCAGTTGATATAAATAATATGACATCGTACTGTGATTCTTCCAGTGTTAGAGCAATACTAAGGCCAACTCAAGGTGCTAGTATCACAGGCACAAATGTAACTTTCCAAAACACTTCCAGAGATGTAACATTTCTGACTGATGGAAACATTTTTCCAAATTCAGGTGTTGTTGGTGAGTTTAATGCGAACACTAATGTAATAATGTTTTATAATACTTCGATCAGAGATGAAGCAATCCAGGATAACGGATGTTCGACTGCAAATATGGACTTTGAAGATTTATCTAATACAATTGTACCAGGAATGAAATTTCAGGAAGAATTAAAAGATGGAACAAGTGAAGGGTCCATGGTTGCAAATTCAGGTGTGGCTGTACCTCTAAACACAAGATTAATTGCATTCTGTGACTCATCCTCTAATGACGAAACCCTAGTAACAATGCAAAGCATGTTGCCAGAAATGACCGGTTCAGTCCAGCATACAACTCTTGGATCTCAGATGTACACAACTTCTGCTGATATACCAAGTGCAGTTGATTATGCAACTGCAGCTGCTGGAACTATCTGTGAATCTTCAAGGTCTGCTACTGTTTCATCCAGGAAAAGAAAAAGAAGAAAGGTTGCTGCCTCAGAAATGGCAGCGGGCTCAGTCGATCACACATATGCAACAAATGTGCTTCAGAAGTCTTTTCAAGGTGAAGGTGATTGCTCTTGTGAATCGTTTAGCAAGGAGCAGGGAATGATGCTAGTACAGGTTTGTTCAAGACTGATATATTCATGACTTCTGTTTTCTAATCAAGTGGATTTTTGTAGCATTTAGCAGGATTTGACCAGGACTTATTAAGCTAATGTACATTATTCCAGCGGTGACTACGTATTGACAACTTTACTATTAATGTCTGGTTCAGGAGATGCCTTCCAGTACTGGTGTTGCAGGCAGGTTATTATGACACTGTGTGCAGTTTTGGCATTGGTCAACAAGTTGTGTAAGACTTTCAAACTGAAAACTACTGACACAAACTTGCATTTGATGTGATTATCTGTACATTAGTCATGAACTTTTCAGGTGGGAAAAGTTAATGCCTAATAGGTGTGTCATAAATCTGCATTTGAGTGATTGGCAATGGATAGAGAGTTCCAGGCAATCATCCATACTGTATTGTTCTATGCATAATATAAAGAATTCAAAGAGTGTAAACTGTTGGAACTATTGATGAGTCCCTCATGTGACTAGTGGTAGGTAAGGTGTCATAACCGCTCTTATTTTATATGCCTGTACTAGTCCTTGGAGATATGGTACTGAGGTTGAAGCAGAGGCGGATTAAGGCATGTTCAACATGTTCGGCCGAACAGGGGCCCCCACACTCGAGGGGCCCCCACACATGGAAAAGAAATTTTTTTTCAATATTTTATAAAAATTATTGTTGTTATTTGTTAAGTCTATTAGTAAAAATGAGTAAAAAACTTGGAACATATTATTCGAAACTACTCATTTAGTATACACAAATACACAACTTTCCACATGTGTGGGCCCCTACGGGAGTTTCCATTATCAGGCAGATTCATCTCAAGAATTAGCCAGAAATGCTAGTGAGACCTATTTTTACTTGCTTATTTAAACACTTAGTACCGGACGGTACAATAAAGGCAATTGTTACGTCATTTCAATTATGAAACACTATGAAACACGCTGTTTGCTAATAAATTTAAATTTTAAGAATAAAGACCCTTTTTACGTCACTTTTATTATGAAACACGTCTATTGTAGGCCTATATGTTTTAAAACCAAAGGCCCGCTGTTATGCCACTTCAATTATGAAACACATTATTTAATAATTTTTAGATTTAGAGAATAAAGGCATTTGTTACGTCACTTCAATTATGAAGAAGTGTATTGTTATTATGAGTTAACATTCAGAGCATAAAGGCCTTTGTTACGTCACTTCAGCTATGACACAGTCTACTGTTATTAAGTTTAAATTAAGGCAATAAAGGCTTATATAGTTACGTCATTACAATAATACAATTGCTAAACGTCTATTTTTTTAATCTCAGATATAGAGAATAGAGGCTTTGGGTAGGCCTATACGTCACTTAAATTATGAAAAAGCCTATTGTTATTAAGTTCAAAGTTAGAGAATAAGAGACTATCATTTGTTAAGTACGTCATTTCGATTAGGGAACACGCCTAAAACTAATAGTTTTAGATTTACAGAATAAAGACCTTTGTTACGTTACTTCGATTAGGAAAAGTCTATTAATGTTAGTAAGTTTAAATTAAGAGAATATGGCTAAAGGCCTCTAGTCACGTCACTTCAATTGTGAAATACGTCTATAGTTCGTAATTTTAGATTTAGAGAATCTATAGTTTGTAATTTTAGATTTAGAGAATAAGGCCATTGTTAGCCTACGTCACTTCAGTTATGAATGTCTATTGTTATTAGGTTTAAATCTAGAGAATAAAGACCTATTGTTACGTCACTTCAATTATGATCGACACACGTCTCTTCTATAATGAAACACATCGATTGTTAGTAATTTTAAATTATTATTTTTATTTTCATTATTATATAATTATTGTTTTTATTGTTATTATATTTATTAATGCGCTTATTGTCATTAATATTATATTTATTGCTATTGTTATTATTATTAACAGCATCATCATCATTAATATTATTCGGCATTGCGCATAATTGGCGCCAAATATAGATTCATTGGGTGCCATTATAATCATTTTGCGATCTTGAAGGGAAATCGACGCGCAATTTGGTACCCCCACTTTCTACACCAAAGTTACGCCTCTGACCTGACCGGAACTCAAGTGCTATGTGACACATTATAAAATGACTCCATTTTATTGTGTAGGCCTACACTCTACAGTGTACAGTCGTTGGGGCCCCCACAGATTTACTGAACAGGGCCACCACATTTGTTAATCCGGCCCTGGGTTGAAGGAGCTTTCAGGTGAAGTATAAACTTGACAAAAGCGGTCAAACAACAAGGCAGGTTTTATCAAATGTTACATGACCCAATGGAAGTATTTGCACTGGCAGTATATAAATTCAGGTGAGAAAAATGTTTTGCTATCAATCAGCATGCATGTTTGCATTCTGAGGTGGCTATTATGACAGAACTTGAGTATCAAGTATTGTAGTATTCAGTAAGCATGCACACAGACAAATCACATGCAGTTGTCTTACGATCCTCATTTGCTTCTATATCTCTGTGCTATCTATGCTCTCTCTCTTTCTCTGTATTATCTTTGATACTGATGATTCCTTTTGTTCATTTTGTCACTGAAGAAGATATTGTCAATGCAAAAAGAAGCTTTGGTTGCTGCTAAACATTCAAAGACAAAGCCAGAGATTCCAACTGTAGAATCAATTGTCCAAGGAGCAATTCAGCTGGGCATGAAAGACTCGACCAGTCGGTTCTTTGCCTCACAGCTGAAGAACTGTGTGAGAAATAATAAAGGTAAGAGCAGATCATGAGAATATGAAACACCCTTTTCTAACTAAGTTTTTATATTTTCAATGTGTTCTATATAGTTAGAACACTAGTTTTATGTCTCTATGTCAGCGTTGAGTATCTATGCTTCATGAGCAAGTCTCTGATCTTACAGTACATCATGTACATTTAATATTTTTTAAAGGCACTTTATAATTTACCAAATGCATGTAAGCGTACATATTCTTCGCAGCGAAGGATCTGATGCATATAATCTCCATGTGCTTGACTCTGAAGTGGCTGCAGCCAGGTAGCTGTATGCAAAACGTGCCTTCCCTTGAATCTTTTCTGTGGTGAAACTGTACTTCACGATGACAAACCTCTTTACTTGTTACAGAGACTTGTATTATGTTTTTGATGTATGCCTGAACCTGTTTACTATATAAAGGATTCTGACTTATGTTATAGGAATGCTGATAATAAGTGGATGGGGATATGGACCTAAATTTAATTGAGGTTTAAAACATGATACCACTATCACTATTAGTTTAATATCTCTGAGTTCCCCATGTTATCTTGTTTGCCTCTGTCAGAGATCTTGGCATCATCTTGGATTCAGAATTCTTCCTCTCTCCGCATATCTCGCGGTCTCTTCCTCGAGATTTGTCCACCTCTTCTCTGCTCTAAAGGCTGTTCTGTTTCGCTGGGGTCAGGCTGGGAGCACCTCTGAATAATTGCCTTGAAGGGGCGCTATATAAATGCTTAGTTGATTGATTGATTGATTAAAACCTTATTGTAACATAGTAGTTTATGTATGTATGTATGTATGTATGTATGTTTGTATGAATAGCGGTCGTTGAGTTCATCTAGCACTTGCATCTTTGAGTGTTACTTCAAGCTTATGATGTGAAATCGACATAAGTTATGAAATTTGTGTAAATTCAGGTCACAGATGGTCAGCACTGGACAAGACTTTTGCACGTGACTTGTTCGTTAAGAGCAGGGAAGCATACAAAGTCTTGGAGGACTTCTTTTACTTGCCTTCAGCAGCTACCTTACAGCGGCATGCCAGAGGTCTGAATACTGCTGGGTCGTGTTTCGAACATTCTGATGAAACATGAAGCCTGAAAAAGTAACTTCTGTGCCATAATGTTCTGAATTTTATCTTCAAGTGAAAATTTGTCTAAAATATTTTAAATAAAATACATAAATACAGAATGAAGTTCTGAGCGCTTATAAAGTAGCTGTTAGACAGCAGTGGTTAGACTGTGCAAGTGTACATGCAAGATACGTGTGTAGCTTATGTTGGCTGGCTGTGTTTAACATGCACGTTTGATTAACAGACTTAAATGATGTGAACTGAAGTAAAACTGATGCGAGTGATGTTCACAGAAGTTCAAAATAACGACAGTAACAATGATAAACAACTATATATCAGCATTAGTGTTTAATGAAGATAATGTTACTTCAAGTTTTAACTTACATAGAGTGTGAGAATTGTTGTCAAAAGACTTGGGGGACTAGTCTTTGATGAGTTTGATCCATGTGGAGTTGAATATTTTATCCGTATTTTGTAAACTGAGAAAATTCAAAAATGCAATAGAAAGCTTAGACTCCTTAAAGTGATGACATCACCAAATTTATTAGTATACAATTCACTTGGTCACAAATCTCACAATAAACCAGAGCATTACTTTATTAGTAACCCACAAAGTGAATAGTGAAAAAAAATTGTAACATATATGCACAATATAATCACACTGGCGCAATTGGAGGGTTGGAAACGACCCTCCTGGGGTGTGCAATGAAGGGGTCCTAAGAAAGGCTAGGGGGATTGAACCCCTGACAGTTCTCACTCTGCTTACATAAGGTTAAAAATTTCTATTCTGATTGGAAACATTTAACTGAGTTGAAAAGTGATAGTTAGACTCCAGAATAAAACCTCATTAGTGTGGTAACTTAAGTGTATTTTGACATTTTTTAAACGAGAGTTCATAGCTTGCTATTCTAACAAACATAGAATATGTTACTGTCTGTCAGTTTTAGCTGTTATTCATAGGGGCGGATTGCCTAGAGCAAAATTTATTGTTGGGCAAAATATAGAAAAGAACAAGAAGAACATTTGGCTTATTTGTTCAGAAAGTGAAAGTTCTCCCATAGCGTTTGTGGATATCAACTACTAACAAATTTCAAGTGCATTTAGTTTTGTTAACTTGCGCATCTAACGTTTCATTAGTAATGACAACAAATCCAAACCGTTCATCAACAAATTTCTATGTTGGCCTTGTGTAATTAGTACGACGTAAAGGAAGATGTATTCAGCACGAACCATTACCGCTGTGAGCGGAATGTATAAAGTCTTCTACACTGCTGTACAATAAAGCTGAAATTTGATTTTAACGTGATACCGGTATATCACAACTTTATACAGCGCCACTTTGAGAGAAACTCCTCCGAAACAATCCTCACTTGGCACAGAATACTGCAGTGACACAACGCAGGTCGGCATTCACATGACGAAGTCCCAAACAATCCTCTATGTAGTTGCATAAGTTGTATTTCAAGAATTTTTTAGATACTTCCTTATATAACTTCTCAAACTTGTATTGTGCATCCCCACATTGCAGAATAGAAGAAACGATGTTAAACATGAAACAGTTATATAGGCTATAAACATGAAACAGTTATATAGGCTACAGCAGAAGGTTGAAGCCTTAGAAAAATATTCCATGTCATTTACATTTTTAGGCCTACACTATCGGAAGGTCTTGGCCAGTATTTTGAGACTGCCGTTCTCCATCCCAGAAACAACTGAGGCCTGTTTCTGTTAGGGGTCATCCATAAAGGACGTCCGCAACGAGTGGGAGGGAGGGGTCATCGAAATGCAGACAAGGGGGAGAGGGAGGGTTATGACCAGTGCGGACGTCTGCATCTAAACTTTTAAATTTGATGGTTTTTTAAACACCAACTTGTTTCAACCTTCCCAGAAAGACGAAAAGGTCAGTGAAGTGATTGTCTAAAACCAGAGGCGTAACTTTGGTCTAAAAAGTGGGGGGTGCCAAATTCTTCTCCACTTTCGATTTTTTGCATGGAGACCATCTCTGGGAAGGCACAGTAATAAAATTTTGATTGGCATTGTTTAAAAAAGTGGGGGGTACGGTACCCCCAGTCCAAAAAGTGGAGGTACGGGTACCCCTCGTACCCCCACTAATTACGCCTATGTCTAAATCCCTATGCATGGTGTAACCTTTACTGCGACTTTAAAGAGGCTTTTATTACTGCATATCCTGCAATAAGAAACCCGAACTGTCACTTAAACATGCACAGGAACTGTGGAATAATTGTAAAAATAACGATGATGACATTAAAAATTGGATTAGGTTTGCGGACGTTCGGAAAGAGGGAGCGAGGGGGTAAGGTCAGATGCGGACAAGGGGAGGGAGGGGTCCAAAGTAGGTCATATTTTACGGACGTCCTTTATGGACGACCCCTTAGGTCTGTATTAGAATGAGTTGGTTTCTACAAGGAAGTTCAAGTCGTCGACAATTCTGCTCATGGTATTTCGATGAACTCCGTCCTTCCTAAACACTGCATCCAAGAAATTCGAATCGCCGATGAATCGAAACACGTTGTCGATGCGCTTGGTTGACTTCTCGGTCATGTGAGTGGTAACGATTCGCTTGAGCAAACTGCAACACTCGGAAATGGCAGTTGCGATGAACTCAGCATCGTAACTGAACTCGACTTCGTGGAAGGCGATGACCGTCAGGGCAACTTTGCGAAGCTTCCGACGCAGTGTTGCAATCAGTTCAATCTGCTGAGAATGAGAAACCTGTAGTTCGTTGGAGCCAAAGAAAATGACGACCGTGACAACTGTCTTGATGACATTTTCCGCGAATCCGTCAGCCGTGTCTTTGTCCGTGTATTCCTTCATCAATCGGTTAAGGTTGTCGAAGAGACGGCCACTGACGTCATCCAGAAAGGCCTTAGCTACCCACCGCGAGGCAATCCTTCCAAGAATCTTCCTCTGAGCATGAAGTCGCAGGTTTCTCGCGCTGAACTTTTCCATGTGCATTATTTTACTCTGGACATACAAAGCGCACTTGACTCGTTGACCTGTTTGAACATATATACAGCAAATGTGACGGTAAACTGGAAAGAACAGTAGGCCAACAGATAGCCTATTTGCCCGTACACAGCACCCCTCCAGTCGCTCGATCACCCTTGGCGCAGAGGTGAACGCCAGGTGGGGTGGAACGTAATAGCACATACTTTGCGCCTAATGTCAATTCCTGCACTGAAACAGTCTGCATCAACAGTAGAACGCCGTTTTCTGTTACGTATTAAACGGTACGTATTATGCCTATTACTTGCTTTGGGGTCATCCATAAAGGACGTCCGCAAAATACAGTCTTGTTGTCCTCGAGACCAAGGTCTTGGTCTCGAGTGCACTCGAGTTCGTTTTTAAAAGTCTTGGTCTTGGTCTTGAGGTTCAAGGTCTTGGTCTTGGTCTTGGTCTTGAGGTTCAAAGTCTTGGTCTTGGTCTTGAGGTTCAAAGTCTTGGTCTTGGTCTCGCAAGACCAAGACCAAGACCGGCTGTTAATATGAACAGTCATTAAACAGAACTCGAGAATTCTGTATCAAGCCTGCTTGCATCTTACGACCAATATCAATGGATGGATACAAGTCATGTTGGTCAGGAAAACCCATTGGCAACAGCAACAGTTATTCTGTATCAGACGGTATGATAAACCATGGGAAGATTTCAAAAGGACCCACTATATACTATCTGTACATTTACATCCAGTGCTTGAAAAGCTACTCTGTGTGTCTCAGCGACTTCAACACCTGTAGAACGTATTTTTTCACATGGCGGAATTTTTATGAGGTCCACCAGGCACGTCTTGGTCAGAAAATTCTGAGCGAATTGGTTTTTATGAAATACAAAAGGGCATTTGGTATAAGAGTTTGCATGAAGGACTTTTGAATACAAATTCGGATTTTTCTGCAGTTTGCATTTAAAGTTAATTTGCTTGAATAAAATAAAAGACTCATGTTTTCATTAAAATAGCGAATATTCCGACTTGACAATTTTTAAAAGTCTTGACCTGATTTCGATCTTGGGGTCTTGGTCTTGGTCTTGGTCTTGGTCTCGAGGTTCAAAGTCTTGGTCTTGGTCTCGAGGTTCAAGGTCTTGGTCTTGGTCTTGAGGTTCAAGGTCTTGGTCTTGGTCTTGAGCTTTAAGGTCTTGACAACAAGACTGGCAAAATATAACCTACTTTGGACCCTCCCTCCCCTTGTCCGCATTTATCCGCAGTTGACCTTACCCTCCCTCCCTCCTCCTTGCGGACGTTCGCACGCCTAAGCGAATTTTTAATGTCATCATTATTTTTACAAATTCTACAGTTCCTGTGACAGTTCGGGTTTCATATCGCAGGACATGCAGTAATAAAAGCCTCTTTAAAGTCACAGTAAAGGTTATACCATGCATGAGGTTTTAGGCAATAACTTCACTGACCTTTTCGTCTTCGGGGAAGGTTGGATCAAGGTGGTGTTAAAAAACTATCAAATTTAAACGTTTGGATGCGGACGTCCGCACTGGTCATAACCCACCCTCCCCCTTGTCCGCATTTCGATGACCCCTCCCCCTCATTGCGGACGTCGTTTATGGATGACCCCTTTGAAAGAGGCCCACTTCGTCTGCAGCACCGGTCGACTGGTCGGGGCCGAACCCTGGACAAGGAGCAATTATGTCCAGATGACGTCAAGACCAAGACCTTGAACCTCAATACCAAGACTTTGAACGTCAAGACCAAGACTTTGAACCTCGACCAAGACTTTGAAACTGAAGACCGAGACCAAGACCCAACAAATCACAATCATATCCAGACTGCCAGGCTATTTCTTACTTTGAAAAATTGTCAAGTCGGACTACTCGCTATTTTAATGAAAACATGGGTCTTTTTTATTCAAGCAAAACAACTCTTTATATACATGCAGATTGCAGAAAATTCTGAATTAATTATTACAAAAGTTCTTCATGCAAAATGTTATTCCAAATGCCTGTTGCATTTCATAAAAACAAATGCGCTTAGTTTTATCTGACCAACACGTGACCTATGGGGCCTCATAAAAATTCTGCCATGTGAAAAAATCCGTTCTGCAGGTGCTGAAATCGCTGCCACAAAGCAGCTTTTCAAGGACGGGATGTATAGGCCTATCGTGAATCTTTTTTAAAATCATTCCATGGCAAATAACCGGAAGTCAAAATAATTGTCCAGAACAACAGTAAAGCCTCATTCACACCGTGTAAATACTAAAGCAACTGTATTAGTAATTACTGGATAATTTTTTAAAATTCTTGCCTTTTGTTAAATGACTGTTCATAACTTCATATTGACAAAAGTCTTGGTCTTTCAAGACCAAGACTTTGAACCTCAAGACCAAGACTTTTGGTCTCAAGACCAAGACTTTTAAAAACGAACTCGAGTGCACTCGAGACCAAGACCTTGGTCTCGAGGACAACAAAACTGATTAATGATTTCGGAAGCACGCAGAGCGAGGCGTAAAACAAAACAGAAGCAGATATGACCGTAATACGCTCTTTAGCTATGCACACCATGGTAACCGTTAGAGCGTAGCTCTCATGCATGGACGGCGATCCGGGGGGCGGGGGTTCGATGGGGACAAGACCCTACCTTTAACAGTGGGGGAACACAGTATACAGTTGTCCCCCACATTTTGAAGAAACACCAAAACAGGTCAACAAATTTTTTCGCGCAAAACTTTTTTCACCTTTTTTTGACCAGATCAGTTCAAAGTGTCCCGGATGTGTCCCCCCGCCGTCAAACAAGATCGCCGCCGCTGCTCTCATGGACCCATGCATGTGCTAGAGTGCATGCGGTTCGCGGTTCGCCTGCCGATGGTGGCTTATTTCAGATATTTAAATCTCAGGCCAAGGTCCGTACACTGGGACCTTAAATGGCGTGGCTCCCATTCAATTCATATATATATATATATATATAGTCTACAAAAAACTCTACATGCATGATGTAGGCATTAATTATAATGGGTAGAGAAATTTAAAGACACGATATATAGACCAGGCCTAGGAGAAGTTTAATTAAGAGGAACTGGATAAGGAGGAAGCCGAGCTTTATTTGGCGTCATTGTTTGAAGAGCTTCTGCACATAATTAAGCTACTGAACCGTATTCAGTAGTACTACTGTAGTAGGCCTAGCCGCCTAAATATAGGCCTATGCAATTACAGCGCACATAATATATATATATATATATATATATATATATATATATATATATATACCTGTCTCGATCAGAATTCGAATTTTGGAATTAACAGCTGATTGGCATTAGAAGTTATCAACGAACATTCAGTCAACCATGCTACTCGAAGCGCAGAACATCACCCTATTCACGAGCGTTGCGTCGTGTCCGCTCGAGGGATTGTCCAGAGACATCCAGTCGAGTTCCGAGTTCGGTGGCAAGAGAGACCAGAGAGAGGAGGCTGAGAGACTTAATTATATTCTCCATTTTCTCCAAACGAGACGCGGAGGGACATATATCTGTCGGCTGATGACTTCTGACGTTTCTTAATGAAGAATTCATCGCCATAAAAAATCGACAGGGCTACAGGGTGTACCAGTCCAATCGCATAAACCACCGGCTTCTGTCATCGTTCAGTGTCCCATATATCACTGGTAGACAATTATCAGTAGACCCTATAATTTATAATGCACAATAATCGAATTCTGTGCCCATAACATTGCCTTTCACTGTAGCCTAAAGAAATTCTTTCCGGATATCCTGCCTTTTGTCACTGACAGACAGTAAACTAATCAGCAAGCTAATGCTCGGATAACTAATTAGCGTCATGTTCAGCGGTCGTGCCCTATTATAGCGCACGCGGTGTCTTTCACATGCATACAACCTGAGCACAAAATTAATGACTTCCATAAAAAAATCGACACTGAGCACAAATAATTTCCCGTTTCGCTGACAAATAGGTCTACTCTGGTTTGCAGCCGACTGGATAATTGTGACTACATGTGGGGCCTATATATATAACTTCTCATTGACATCAATTAGGCCCTAGAGTGATTTGCACATCAATGGAATTAATGAAGTGCCAATAGTCCGTTACTGAAATGTGTGTGTACATGCATAAGTAAACTTGTTGATCTTCTATACCTTTTGCCTCTGCAGTTACGCATCTCTTCGACTTCTGCTCGATGCTTCTGTTTTAATGCTCTTCATCAATGCTATAGATTTGTCTAATAATGCTACAATAGGCCTATACTCCGTTTGGTAAAGTCACAGTCAATACCGGCACTCAAAGTCATTGAACCACTGATCACCCGTTAGCGGAAATTCTACTACATCACCGCTATCATAGGCTATATGTCACTGGCGGCGATCTTGTTTCACAGGTGGGGGGGGGGGCAAGGGACACTTTTGAACTGATCTTGTCAAAAAAGAGGTGAAAAACGTTTTTCGCGATCACGCGCGAAATATATTTGTTGACCTTTTTTGGTGTTTCTTCAAAATTTGGGGGACAACTGTATAGTGTGTCCCCCCACTCCTAAAGGTGGAGGTCTTGTCCCCCTCGACCTCCCGGGATCGCCGCCCATGCTGTATGTGCACCTGCTCCCAAACATCAACTGCCGAATCCGATGGGTTGTTCGTCTACGACTGTCTGCACCAATTAGCTCAAGACTATCTCAACGTATTATATGGATGCGCTTCTGTTTAGTGGTTAACGTGCTGGACTGTTAACCAAGTGTCGGAGGTTTATATTCTGTCAAGGGCAGATAGCTGTTTCTACACTTCTGCTCCACTTGCGCTTCCTAACGAAATCGGCTTATAGGCAGTGGTGTAGTCCTAAAAAATGAAGTGGGGGAACGCCTGGAAATTGAAGTAGGAACTGTAGCAAAAAGTGCAATCTTGCAAGAATTTTGCATAGTGTGAGCGCTGCTATTTTTGAAACTGTTGAATGTAAAAAAAACAAAAAAATTAATAAATGTAATTATGTAAATTTATACATAGGAATTTGTTATTTAGTATAAAGCCAACACATATATAAATATATCTGCGAAACTGCGAAAGGCTCCAGTAAGTAAGCAGTTGAAACTGTGAGTCTTGAAGTCTTCTTTGTTCATTTATTTCAGCAGAAATGCTGCAAAATAGTGAGGGATCGCGTTCCCTCCCTGGAAAAAAGTGCGGGAACGGCGTTCCCCCGCGTTCCCGCCCCACTACACCACTGCTTATAGGCCTATAATGAACACAGTGCACGATGACAGGAAGGACAGGCGGCGAGGGAGAGGATGAGCCAACTGCCATGTTAGGTCAAAATTATAAGAAACATGAAGTCGTTAACACTTAAGTCCTATCAATGGCTGCCTCTCGGGCTTGCTAAAGGAACTGCAGCTCTTCTATTCGATCTCATTGGATTATGTTATACGCCCATATATCCTTAATTCAGAACCGCCATCACTTGCGCAAACTCGATCTACATAGGGCCTACTATAACAGCGACTGTTGCACTGGACGAAATATACATGGTAGGGCCCCACATATGGAGCTGGAGATCTAGAAAAGACACAAATAATTATGATATTTTTTGAATAGTTTCCACAATACGGCTTTAGCCTAATTGTGAAGGATAAATATGATTAGGCTTAGGCCTATATATTCTTGTATGCAATAGGCCTACGAAAGTCTCAACGAATAAATTTACCTGTGCTGTGGCAGCTTTAAATCGCCGTTCCGTGTCTGTAAGTCATTTAATTAGTGAGACCCATATATATGGGGATAAAATGCAAATAGCCAAATGGATTAAATTGGTGTGTGCGTGCGTGTGTATGTGTGTATACCTGAATACAGAAGACAGCAGCGTGCATGCATGAGTGCCGCAGTTTCAGTGATGCATGGCCGGGCCGTTGTGCATGATCGAGTTTGACGCAAACAAGCAACGAAGCGCGTCCGTTCGCACGGTCGTCCACTCTTAAAAAAATCCATTGATTTGTTTCTACAGACCAAATTATGCCACAGATGCCGCGCTACAATAATTGTTCGAATCGATCGTCGTGGTGATGCCTTTCATCGGCATAAAAGGACCGGCCGCATCGACGTAGGCATTTTGAGTTATTTATGGCCAGATTCGTGTCTGCAGTGGACACCAATTGTCATAGGCCTATACATGTAAAACAAAGGCGTATTTAAACATCAATCAACGCATTATCGATGCATTGATCCCTGGCCAGTAGGCCGATAGAATGGGTCGAATTGCCTGAACACGCACCATCGTATTAGGATTGAACTAAAGCGCCGAGTCAAGGACAGATAGGGGTCCATAACCATCCCAAAACAGACATATAGGCCTATAGTTGGCGCGGTTTTTTGTGTGCCAGTCGGGCATCTGGTAGCCAGCTAAGGGTCCTTTAATTGCGCGCTCGACATAATTATGTGGTTGTTAAGAAAGAGAAAGTTCACTATGGCGAAGTGTGACCGAATGGCTTACAGGGCCTGGACCTCGCGGCTGTTGGTCTCACACTTAGACCTATAGGAAATCTACATAGATCAATTTGCGAAATGTGCTTTCAGTTTCAAATCTGCCTTATATTTCACAAAACATTTCCTCATAGCCCAAAATATAAGCTATAGGCCTAGGCCTAGCGTGTTTCCTTACATAAGATGTGCACATTGTGCAGTTGACATTGTCGAACGTCCAGGCATATAGGCCCGATAGGCTACACGTATCTGCATGGAGTGTGCAGTGTGTAGGCCTAGTATGAAAAGTTTTAAAGAAATTAACTCAAGTCGACTAGGGGCCTACACACGATTTTATTCTAATAGGCCTACCATGAAATTTTACTTACCAGTTCAAGTAGATCCTACAAGTACTTTTACAGTTTGAGGAAGAGCCTCCAGTTCTGACTATTTTAGTCACTGCATGCCGCTCCTTGCTCACCCAGCAAATATTGCAGTCGATCAACGGATAATCCGACTCTTGCATTGCCTCGTACCAAAACAATGTTGTGCTCTCGAGCATTCTCCGTGCCTGGTCCGAAACCCTGCTGTCCAGTTTTGTGCACTTAATCATTTGTTTTATGCCATTCGTTCGTTCATCCTTTACGCTATTATACTCGACTCACTCATTAAAGCATCCTCAGTTGATAATAACTTATAGGCCTATCAGGGCTGTAGTCGAGGGTATACGCGGGTATACATCGTGTACTCACTTCGTAGACACCGTATACTCAACTCACAAAATATTTGTACTCACCTCTAATATTTTTCGGAAACTAACCATTAGCGTATACTCAGCTCAAATTTGTTTCGGAAAACTTACCGGCAGCGTGTACTCACCTCTAATTTTACCACTACAGCCCTGACTTATATGCAGATAACACTCTACTAGGCCCTATCCATTTTTTCTCAAAACAGATTCTCCGATTCCACAGATCATCTACTTCATGTGGTTACCCAAAATCTCCTCCATAATCTCCTCTACCTGAACCCGTCTATAAAACTGAATTCATACTATTCCAGATCCCTCCACTTCATCTACCTAGACTCTGCATCAGGCTTTGCTTGGTCCATGTATTTTCATCGATCTATAATCCAACGACTGCAGGTTTTGACCTGCTGATTGTACTCCGTGTAACGGCCGTTGACAAGTTGTTCACAGTTCACAGTTCACAGCTCAAAGTTCACACACACACGCACACACACACGCACACGCACACACACACACACACGCACGCGCACGCTATGCTCATGCCCAGGTTAATTGACTTTAAAAAAGTGAAACAGGTTGATTGACTTTGCATGCGTAAAAAAGTGAAACAGGTTAATTGACTTTGCATGTGTAAAAAAGTGAAACAGGTTAATTGACTTTGCATGTGCAAAAAAGTGAAAAAAATTAAAATAACAATAGCCTAAACAGAATGACTTAATTGACGACAAGTGCATTGCACCCTCTGACATATGTGCACAGGTATACGCCTAATGTTCGACAAATTTCACTCAATTAAATCACTGTCAAATGAGAAAGGTGGTGTACCTGCACTGTCCTGCAGAGTAAAGTTGGTAGGCCTACCTAACAGTTATTTCTTGACAGCCTCATTTTACGTCAAACACCATGCAACCTCAGCTAGTTAACCAGCAGACAGTCTGTACTGCGATAGACCTACTTAGAGTCCACTTGCTGAATGGGGCAATATCAAAGTACGGTACCCCATCCCCCGTAGCACAGTTAGTCTTGCATTTAGATCAACAGGGATCCAGGCCTTAGTATTCTGCTGAAGTACGGACGTTAATATATATAAATTTAGCTGTATGGATGAGGATAAAATCAAATGCTGATAAGGAGAAGGAGAGGTCAAAATTAAGTGGGCAATTATACATACGTTGTTTATGGACGACACCCAAGGACAAAGGAGACATTCTACGAGAAGTTTAACTTGTTTTATATATCTTTCTTTCTATGCATCACGCATTTTTGTTTAGGCCTAACAGATGTGCGTTAAATAGGCCTACTTGCACGCACGGAGCCGAGTGTAGGTCCCTATAGACTAGTGCTCGTACGGAGATAAAGAGGGAATATCACTTTTACGAGCCTGACGAGCGCTTAAGCATACAAGTGTTGTCTTTAAACCAGTCTTGTTGTCCTCGAGACCAAGGTCTTGGTCTCGAGTGCACTCGAGTTCGTTTTTAAAAGTCTTGGTCTTGGTCTTGGTCTTGAGACCAAAAGTCTTGGTCTTGGTCTTGAGGTTCAAAGTCTTGGTCTTGGTTTTGCAAGACCAAGACCAAGACTTTTGTCAATATGAACAGTCACTTAACAAATCACAAGGATTTAAAAAATTTATCCAATAATTATTAATACAATAACTTTAGTATTTACACGGGGTGAGTGAGGCTTTACTGTTGTTTTGGACATTTATTTTGACTCCCGGTTATTTACCATGGAATAATTTCAAAACAGACTCACAATTTGTACATTTACATCCGGTACTTGAAAAGCTGCTCTGTGTGCCAGTGAATTCAGCACTGTAGAACGTATTTTTCACATAGTAGAATTTTTATGAGGCCTCACAGGTCACGTCTTGGTCAGAAAATTCTGAGCGAATTGGTTTTTATAAAATGCAACAGGCATTTGGAATAACATTTCGCATGAAGGACTTTTGTAAACAGGGGCGTAAATTTGGTCTAAAATGTGGGGGGTACCAATTTTTTACATACGCGAAGCAAAGCTGAGACTGCGATCTTTGGGAAGGCACAATAATAAAATATTGATTGAAATTGTTCAAAATGTGGGGGTACGGTGCCCCCAGTCCAAAAAGTGGGGATACGGGTACCCTCGTACCCCCCAAATTACGCCTATGAACTTGAGGCATTAAACGCCCGTGTAGATCTTTGCATGATTGAAGTGACCTAAATATACAACACAAAACACCAAAAAAGTATTGGCTTACGGGGTTTTACGCCACGCCAGAGGCCCTCCTGCCAAACAAATGAGCTTACGGGGTTTTACGCCACGCCAGAGGCTCAGCAGGGAAAAGTATAACAAACTGCTGACAAAGTATTGGCTTACGGGGTCTTACGCCACGCCAGAGGCCCTCCTGCCAAACAAAATGAGCTTACGGGGTTTTACGCCACGCCAGAGGCTCAGCAGGGAAAAGTATAACTACTGACAAAGTATTGGCTTACGGGGTTTTACGCCACGCCAGAGGCCCTCCTGTCAAACAATGAGCTTACGGGGTTTTACGCCACGCCAGAGGCTCAGCAGGGAAAAGTATTACAAACTACTGACACAGGCGAAAGCTCCGTCGTCGAAACGAGAAAGCGCCTCGTCCACCGCAGACCTCCGTCTAGTCCCCGACAAAACACCCGGAGCAAAGTAACAATATTGCAACAAAGCCGCGGAAACTATAGAGACGATGACGTCATCGGAATATATGAACAAACATTGAAATGACGTCATTTATTTTTAAAACTCGAAAAACCTGGGTCAACTCATTTATAAATACCGATAACAGCGCTTATTAAAATAATAAAATAAGGTAGCGCCGTAGCGGTAATAGGCCTATTATTAGAAATGAAATATCCAATATAATTAGGCCTAATTAAATTATGTCTGCGAGAGCTATTTCTGCGGGACAGTTTTGCTAATTTGTATAGCACCACAATATATTGACAAAGCAACATTCATGATAGTTTTAGATATATAGGCCTACAACGATGTAGGCCTACCATTATGTACGTTGTATATAATGTAGGTCCTAAATGTAAATCTTGTCCTTCAGGTCCTCTCTTCTCTTCAGTTCCGTAGACGCCTGATAACCTTTCTTTTTGCCGGTTTTAGCAGTGATGCGGGTCGAGAGCGCCTCTGATTTGAGTGGCGCTATATAAATGTTCAATTACAATTACAATTACAAATCATCTAAATTTCTTTGCGCCACACAAAAGCCACGTCAGAGAGACCAGCTTTTACATCACGCAGCTTTTGTGTGGGACAGTGGGACTGAGAAATTTAATAATAATAATAATAATAATCATGGGCGTAACTTTGGTGTAAAAAGTGGGGGTGCCAATTTCTTACATGCACGAAACAAGGCTGAGACTGCGATCTCTGGGAAGGCACAATAATAAAATATTCATTGGCATTGTTCAAAATGTGGGGGGTACGGTACCCCCGAGTCCAAAAAGTGGGGGGTACGGGTAAATACGAATTCGAAATTCTCTGCAGTCTGCATTTGGAGCTGTTTTGTTTGAATAAAATAAAGGATTCATGTTTTAATTAAAATAGCGAGTAGTCCGACTTGACAATTTTTAGTAAGGAATATAAGTCTGGATATGGTTGTGATTTTTTGGGTATTTTTCTCGGTTTTGATATTGAGTTTCAAAGTCTTGGTCTTGGTCTTGGTCTTGAGGTTCAAGGTCTTGTTCTTGGTCTTGAGGTTCAAGGTCTTGGTCTTGGTCTCGAGGTTCAAAGTCTTGGTCTTGGTCTTGTGGTTCAAGGTCTTGGTCTTGAGGTTTAAGGTCTTTACAACAAGACTGCTTTAAACCAGGGTTAAACGTTAATGGAAGTGAACTTCTACGGGGACCAAATCGAAGTAGGCCCTACCCCGATATAGCAATTAAGAGGTTTTTATTATAAATACCGGGATAACTTACAAGACAGAAGGTCTATCAAAGAAAGTTCATAAGATCTGTGTGTAATAAATATATGATAGGGCCTATTGTATGTGTCAAATGCTCGAGCAATATATACTGGATATTGAACATATTTCAATTTTGTTTTGGTGCACCATCGGTTGATGCCTCGTGTATTAGACACAGCTGGCGCGATAGAAGTTACTAGTTACAATTGCAATTACGTGCATGGTGCAGAATGCGCAGTACGGTACGTTCGTTATCCCAAGTTTAGCCTATCTTGCAGTTGCATGTGCAATTGTGCATCCATGTTCCCATGATGTTCAGTTTGCCTTTTCCCACAGGTAGCGTTACCTTCCAATTATGTTCGTTCAAGTCTGAGTACTGACTACTGACCTCATTACAAGGATCGTGTAGCAAGGCCAGAAAAGTCTAGGGTCATCCAGCATAGTAGGTCTACATAATATTATAGGCCTCTAGGCCCTCTATAGTTAACGACTGATCAGCCTTCGTTTAATTGCAATGCGTTAGCCTGGTTCCTGTATTTGCCCTCTATGCATTGTAGGCTGGCGGGCGCAGCGACTCCAACGAGTCCACAGTCAGAATGGCATCGATGATAATTATTATACGACCTCGTAAACCGTTACTTCGTCATGGCATGCACTCATTCGGATTTGCTTCGAATCCTCTGCCTAAAGCTGTTTCGGATTGATTAACGATCCAACGCTTGCGATAGACTCGCAGCTCGCAGTGCATTTGCCTCGAGGGTCAGGCCATTGCCTTCTAGATACTCAGTATCTAGAAGGCAATGGTCAGGCTCGCAGACATACGTAGGAATGCGTCTTTATAGGCCTATAGGGCCTACTGCCTTTCTAGTTAAGCAATCGAAAGTATTCATAAATCGTTCGGCGCATTACTCCTGTGCCTCGTTCTTGGGCAGACAGAGGCGAGGTAGCTCTTTGTGTAGCCTATGTAGGCCTATGCGTACCGCTGAAATCCCCACCCGTTTAAGAGGATTGCTGGGGAAAAGCACGCGCTCTCGATGTTTACAGCCTCATGAATATACATACACAGCGCAGTATTTGTAAACACAGTATAGTGTCTAGTTATCTGTTGGCCGCTTTTGCACAATATTACGCACTTTCGTCAGAAAGCACTAAAGTAAGACATTATGTCAAAATTATCAACATTTTGAATAAAATACCGCATTTTGAGGAAAAATTGTTCTGCGCAATGATTTTGGCGTTGTTTTTACTCGTTCTTGAATAGCGCAAAACAACTTTAGTGATTCCGTCACCGGAGTAGTAGCAACTTGCTACAACCTTGGCATTAGTTAAACTGGGATAAAAACCAAACCCCTTCGCGATCAGTTGATTATTTTGAGGAATTTCTGTTTGAGCTGTGGAGGATTATTAGTTTGTTTGAAAGGGTAAACTTGTGCAGTGTATGTTTCTAACCGATTTTTTCACAAGAATTTCATGTCTGAGAGCTTTGAAAATCTACTGGCATTGTCCAAGCGAACGACACTGCTTTAATTTTTCTGATGAAATTTTGATAGTGTTTGCAACTCCCGCATAGTTCTTTTTGGATTTCGTGAACGCGAGGTGAAATTTCATTGTTTAACTATTCGTAGGATATTCTAATTAGACTGGTTTCTTAACAGATCCGTGTGAAGATACGGTTGTCATATGTGGCATTATCTTAGAACAAAGAAGGATTAAATGCGTAGATTGCTTGACAACGCAGTTATAAATGGATGTCACGTGGTCTCAACTAACAAAGATATAGAATAAGCGAATGGAAAATCGTAGAATGTAACTGATTTAAATACTAGCCAACGTAATGTACGAAGAGTTGGAAAACAGCTAGATAAATGTGAAATGAAATATACCAGGATGTTTTTGAGTGTAATGTAATTTAACATTCAAAATTTGGTACAAAAGAATATTTCTTGAAGTGGCTACTGACGTATGCTTTGCAAAACTGAAAATTCAGATACCAGCAGATAAGAAGTCATATTAAATTAGGTTCTCCATTAGCTGGAATGGAACCAGAGTACACGTTTAAAGATTAGTGGATGCTTAAAGGTTTAAAAGAATTTGTAATTTTAAGTACTAGAATTGTTGTTGAAGAATTATGTGTCCAAGAGGAAATAATTTAGTTTCTTTGCAAGAGGTTGATTCTAGATATGTTCCATTTCAAGGACTATGCAAATGATTTGTGTAAAATTGTGTAGTCCTGTAACTGACATGACTTGGCAGTTGATTTACAGTTTAGCACGTCGTCTTGTTTTATAATAATAATAATAATTATATTCTTTGTTATTTCAAACTGACAGACACAGTAAGATTACATTGAAACATGAAAGTACAATCAAGATTTTAATTAAACACACGGTTTTCCAGCCATACAAGGCGCCACCCTAGAGGGGGTTACGGGAATCGATCCGCGTACCTTATGCTCTCCTGGCCATGGGTGTTACCACTACTCTATCCCCTCTATCTATGCTTAGGTGACACACTCATTGTGTTGATGTACATTCTGATTACTTACTCACTTCGGTTTAAAATCCGTATAGTGTTTTCTTTATTTACATTCATTTTCACTGTTTTGGTCTGGTATTGCTAGAGGTGCTAGTGAGTCAGGTCAAGTGAATGTGGAACAGAACCCTGACCTTGCCTGCCTCATATGCTTGTTTTGACAGAGCGCCTGTAAATGAGCATGTTCATGTGACTTGGCAACTTTTAGCATTAAAGAAATTCAGAGATTACAATCGTGAAGTCAACTTCGAGCCACATTCGAAAAATCCCCACCAAAAGTTGAGTCCACAAGCTCTCCATTGCATTGTCTGCAGAGACTAGTTGGCTTCAGGGTTTGATTGATGGGCTTCTTGCAGATGTTCAGCCCTTTTAAGGAAAAGTCTTGTTGAAAACTTCATGCTGGAACTGTTGACTTGAACCCTGCCTGTCAACTCCCATTTGTTTACCCTTTTAAAGTTAAATTTCAGTAAAAATTTTCAAACAAATGGCCTACACTAAAACTTTCTGTATTTTGGGTGTTCTTACCTTACCATGCCCCACTTATGACTGTAAGTTAAACTATACTTTACAAAAGAATTGCTTGCATAAATACTTCTTGCCTAGTCATTTAGCTAGTTCCAGCTTATATCCGTTACTATTAAAGTCAAAATGTTTAATTATCCTAATGATGTTGATCAGTGTCGTTGCACTAGTCAGAAACTTTTGGATCTTCGTGTTTCAGATATGGATCAGGATCAGGAGTGTATGGATTTCACGACGAAAGACGAGTTATGTAGCTTGGTCTTGGTCATTGAAAACCAGCCACTGTATGTACACAAAGAAATTCTGGCAGCTTGGTCTCCTGTCTTCAGGACCATGTTCTCAAGCGATGGAAAGGAGAAGGACCAGGAGGTTGAGTTGAAAGAAATCAAACTCAATGACAAGAAAGTTGAAGATTTCATTGAACTCCTGCACTGCATTTACCCGCCAATCAAGCCAATAAATGGTGAATTAAATCATGTAAATTTGATATAAAAAAACGATTTATTCAAAACAGTGGTTGAAGAAAAGGGTGTGGGTAGAGATATCCACCAAGAAGATTGTGACAGCAAATGGATTGGGTAGGAATTTTCACCCAGCCAAAATTGCGACAGCTAGGAGCACTGATGAGTAGAATTATCCACCCAGAGAAGATTACGACAAGGGGTGTGGGTGGATTCCCTTGCAGTCAAGTTTGGGAAAACACGAGAAATGGGTGGGAATGTGCAGTGAAAACAGTTGTAATGGCTGAAGGGGAAAGTTATAAGCTTCATGCATTAAAGATTGTTGCAACGAAGACATTGGACAGAATACGTTATGCATCCCATATTTCGGTAAATGGGAGAAGGAATGGGTAGGATTGATGTTTGATTAAGTTTCTGCTTCTCCCATACTTCAGGAATTACCATTAATATTGTTTTTTTAGTGTAACCTTTCACTTACTCTTTTACCACTCAAAGGCCCTCACGAGGTACTATAGGGTTTCTGTATAGAAGCAATATTATATAGGTTTTATTGATCTCATAGTTGTTTTGCTGGTTTTATTTATGTATATAGCATCAGTAATGAAGCTATTAATGGAGTTTTGTTTAACTCGAAGAAATTTTGATGTCATCCGTATCATTTTACCAATCCTGTGTGCCCTGTATATTCAGTACACTGGAGCCCAATTATGATGATACCTTTCAGAATTTTATAAGGGATTGCTTATTATTAGGTTGTTACAGTGAAGCTGTCAAATTGACTTTGGGATCCCTAGCCAACTTGGCTATATACTGAATACACTGACCATACACTGTCGGTGGGAAGATGGCAAGAAAGAGGACTGGACACCCGCCATCATATGCTGAAGCTAAGAAAAATGAAGTTGCCAACACTTAATACCCATGGCTGCCTCTAGGCTAGCTTAAGGGACTGCTCTTCCTCTTCTACATAGGTCATATATAGACAGATTTTCTGTACTTGGTGTCGTGTTTTACTTTGGCATGGATATATTGTGGTATATATATTATCTATATGAATTTAAGTCTCTGCATTGAATGGGGATGTCTTGCTTATATCCTTAACCTTTAGTCTTTGACTATTGATTTTCAGACAACAATGCCTACCAGCTCCTTCCACTGGCTGAGGAGTTTCAGATTACAGAAGTAAAGAAGAAATGTGAGGAGTTCTTGCTGAATAAACCTGGCAGCATGGAACTCTTAGTTACTGCGCAGACTTATGGACTCCAACAGCTCCTGACAAAGTGTATCGACCAAGTGAGGACGAAAAGCTTCACAGAGCTCCAGAAGGATCCTCTCTACATGTGCCTCGAACCAGAAAACCTCATCCACATTCTGCAACTGCGTGTCCTTGACCTTGAGGTTTCGATCGAGCAGAACAGAATGGCAACAAGCGAGCGAGATGCTCGAGTCTACGGCGTCATCTGTGATCTGGCATCCGACTTTGGCAACTTCTGCACTGATTGCAAGTCACGCCGGGTAAGCGACACGTGCTACGGATGCCTCAAGACATTTCGAGAAAAGGTCAAGGCAAAGTGTGAAGAAGCAAAAGTTTACCGCATCCACAACCCGTTGTTTGGAAGGGAGACATGATTCGTACAGAGAAACATGTGATACACGACTTTCAGAATAAGCTTGCACTTCTGTGTAAACAGTTGCTGATGAAATGGTTAAATTAAGTCTTTCTTAATTTATTGATTATTATTGATCTTACTGACTGGTTAATTGTAATTGTATAATTGTAGAACACGTATTTAATATACAATTGCATATTAAGATTTAGTGGACTCAGTGATCTTACTGATTAGAATGATTAGGAAATAGTCTGATCTGAAACATCTTTCAACCTCATGACTGTTCCTGAAACGCTTTAACGATGAGCATGTGCTAAACGTGACTGGGATACCAATTCAGCTCATCGTTAAAGTGTAAAGATGGAGGCACATGATAAATTGAATCTTACTTAACCTTACCTTACATCTCCGTATGTTGCATTGTTTCTGTCAACACCAAGGTGATGAGCATCAGAAATAGCTTGTACTAAACAACATTTCGGTCACTGGCATATACAAAATTAATGTTGATATGATATTCAAGAAAATGAACTGTTTAAATCTGTGTCTGCAGCCTCTAGACTTGGTGCTTTAGTTCACATACATGTTTAAAACATGTCAAACAGTACTGTAATAATTTCTTGAAGAGAATTACTCCTGTAATAAAATCTTTTCTATTATCTGGTTTTGGTGTCAGGTCTCGGCATCAAAAGGTGACATCTGTTATCTCCATTGGTAAAGTGGAAAAGTTAATTTTAGAAATGCTGCTAAAATATTCCAAATAAGCCCAAATAGAAAGTCTTGTATATTAAGTCAAGATCAGCAAGAAAGTAGCAGTGTAACAAACAAGTGAATATTTTGATGCTAATAGCAATTAACAGAAGAATATTTGTTGACAACTCTCAAGTCCTTAAACTACATGTATTATGTAGTCATTTAGATTTGTCTAACCTGTACATTGGTAACCTGACCATGATTGAAACTGATATCTGTCATATCTTTTGAATAGTATTAACTTTAAATGTCCTGCTAATATGTAATTTGTGGGTGTTAATATTGTGTTACTCTGATTTTGTTTGTTGTTTGTTATGTGTTGTATTGCCATGTGTAATTACTACTTTCAGCTAGTGGGAAATTTCCACTCTGTTTTGTTCTTTGTGTAAGTTGTATGAAACATCCTCATTGGCTCGGTGGTTTGCTGCAGTTGGAACTTGACAGCTTGCTCTTTTCATATATACCATTGATAACTTCCTGTTATACATGAGTGTTTGAAATTTCAAATATTGCATAATATTATATGAATGTTGTTATCACACGGATTGTGGCAATAGTACTAAGCTTTGAACAGTTATTTGCGTAGATGCTTTCATTAAATGCTGTGCTACATTTAACAGTGCCGAGATTGAAAACTTTAAAAACCAGTGAAATTTTGTTCTGTGTTTCAAAAGGTGAATAATTTTAATGGCTTTCATTATGTTGATGTCATATATATTTGGTTCAGTTTTTGGTTATGTTGATAGTATAACTGCATTCAGTTTAAATAGTATCGTTTGTCTTCAGCCTTAGTTGTGTTCGTTTAAGTCTTCCTCTTTAAATTCCTCGCTGCAGTCAGACTTGGAGGTTTTTCTTATTTATTTTACATGCTGGCTGCCACTTTAAATGCAGTGCTTGATGTTGGAACTCTTGCTGCAATATTTAATTAAAAACACTGTAATAGCGATAACATAGCATAACTATAATTTTCAGTGATTCAGGATACATACGATCACGGGACATGGTGGTGTAGGTCGATGCCTTGTAACCGCAGGGTCGAAGGTTCGAATCCACCTCAAGCCACTGCGTAGTGACCCAAGTGCTTCTGAATCGTTGCTTCGATCTTATCGACCGGCTACAAAATACGGCACTCTAATCTCCAGTATTTATTTATTTATTTATCTGTATTAGTACCACTGCAAATTAATTGGGAATGCTGTATAGCCAATCCGTAGCTTCTTCTTAAAGGCTGTGATAATGTCAACTGAGACAGTACTATCACCCAAACCATTTCACAAGGCTACAACTTTTGCACTGAAGATGAAGAACCTCTGGCCTAATGTTCCTTTTGGTTGCTTCAATAATTTATACCTTTGCCCTCAAGTGGCATTGCCTCCTTTTCACTGATAATCTCACAAGATTCACTAAGTTCTCCTTTCCTCCTCCTGATTGTTTGGTGCTAATTCAAGGAAGCTCTCCCACTGCATGGCCTCCTTTTCACTGATAATCTCACAAGATTCACTAAGTTCTCCTTTGCTTCTCTTTCTGTCCAGCATTGTTTGTCCACATCTTGTCTACCTTTCTTCATAGCTCAGACCCTAGTAACCCCAAAATCATTTGAATAGCTTTTCTTTGAATTTTCTCCAGTTCTATGTAATGTTTCAGGTATGGATTCTATATATCTGTGGATACAGTAATCCAACTGTGGCCTCTCCAGTCACTTGTTCACACTCAGTACTGTATCATTGTCTCTGCTAACTGTTGTCCTCTTGAGTTAGCCTTCTTTGCTACTTCAGCACAGTACCTTGATGGTTGCACTTACTCATAGGCCTAATCACTCTGAAGTCCATTTCTATTCTGTAATTTCTCCTTCACTCACTTTCAATACCTTATCCCTTTTCATATGAAAAGTGTTTGTTTCTCTTTCCCATATACATATCACTGAGCACTTTCCAAATTAAAGAGCATATCTACCAGTACTGTGATCAGTAAACATTCTTCATAGTCCTTTTGCAGTATCTCCACTTCTTACTGGATCGCATTGGCAAACTTCAAAAGTTTAGATGAAGTTCCATCATCTGTTACATAAATAAAAATTATGAACAGCAGTAGCTCAAGGACTTTTAGTGCATCATGTAACACACGTCCAGCTAGAATGTTAACCCACTTTGAATTAATGTTAGTGCCAGTAGTGGCCTTGCAACTTTGTGGCAAGCCTTACATGAGGTACTTTGTCAAATGTTTTGACAAAATCTACATAAGCTACAGCCACGGGTTTTCTTTCGTCTATCCTTACATCAACCTTCTTGAAGAACTGTAGCAGATTTGTCAACATGAACAACCTTATTTGAATTCCATGTTGACCTGCTTTCCTTATATCATACTCGTTCAAGTGTTCCAGCGTGTTATTAATAAGTCTGTTTGTGACCTTGCATGCAAAAGTCATTAAATGACTTGTCTGAAGTTATATGGTTCACTTTTCTTTTTAATGTATGATGTGAGTGCATCTCTCCATTCCCTTGGAGTCTGTCCAGTCTGCTTTGAGTCATTCAAGATCTATGCTAATGCAGTTTTGATTTCTTCTATCACTTTATGTAAAATTTAGGATGTAATTAATCTATTCTTGAAACCTTGTCAGTGTCAAACCATTTCAGCTATTCCACCACATTTTCTTAGTAAGTAGTATCTTCTGCCTACAAATGTTTTGTTGGACATAGTGGTGTTTTTTTGTTCTTCTAAGTAACTCCGCTGTTTATGTAGCTTCCAATTCATCTAAAATTACTCCTCTACTTCCTTCTTTCTGGTTATACCCTTTCCGTTTCGACTTGCTTCTAACATAGTTGTAAACACTCTTGCTGTTCAGTGCTTTACATTCCTTATTTACTTCTGCTCAAAAATTTCAACTGCCTTTTTGTGTGCATTATTGCAAATATTTCTATTTTGACTTATGTAATTCGTAATTTCTCAAGTCTCGTGGTATTCTCATGACCTAGCCCAACCTTATTTTCCTTATTTAGCTTCTGAACGTTCTTCCATACTTTATTCTTTGTCCATTTTTGAACCTCTTGTGTTACCCAAGACCTTGTCTTATTGGTTCTCTTTTGCTTAGGTATGTTCTCTTCAGTAACATTCTTCACGACTTCTATAAACTTCTTCAAGTTTCATTCACTCTCATACCTTTTATTCCATCTACCAAATCTCTTTCCTTCTACCTTTTCCTTTTTAATTCTTAGCCGACTTTAAAGAAGTTGTGTCTTTTCACATGAACTTTGACTTCCTGTATCGGCTCCATAACTAATTACCATGACAACCTGATGAATACTGGTACTGAAAAGCATCCCTGTGCTTGCATTTTGTACTACGGTACATTTTTGTAGATCTTATCGCCAAGTCCATAATGCTGTTCCCTAGTTGGTTCCATGCTATGCTGCTGCTTATAGCTGACGTTAACAAAACCTGATCATCTTTCTCTCCTCATCACATTTTCTCAAATGAATATGGTACTTGAGGTTTCCCATAATCAAGGATGTTTCCCTGCTGGCCCTTTCTGTTATTTCTTCATAATCCCTGGTCAAATTGTTCGCTAGCTTCTGGCAGTCTATAGCAACCTCCCACAGGCACTTTTGACCGACTTAACTGGATTTCACACCAGTTTTTTTTGCTTCATTCCTCGTGTCTTGCCTCCAGAAATATATGATCTATTTACCTATTTTTAAGAATTAAAGTACTACTTGGTTGGTTTTTGCTGGCTGTATTTATTTTGCTATTAGAATATTTCTTGTGGTTTTGTTCCCCGAACCTAATTCTTTTTTATTACACAGTGGTTGTGAGTAAATTTGAACTGGAAATTTGACTTAGAAATTGTTGGTACTACTTTTAGTTTATCCTTTCGTGTTTTAAGACAATGTTAGCAGTTTACTTGGAACGTTGTATGATTCTTTAGTCATAGTGTAGTTTTGACACTATAACTTTATGTACAATCTCATTATGAAGATGAAGTCATGCTTTTGCATCAAAATACTGTGTTTGTTTTATTTTGCATGGTTACTTTGTATTGAATGTAACTTTTAGAGAATCGAAAAACCAGCATACAAGTAAGCGTCTTTTAAGTTTTGTGATAAATACTATGTTGTAGAACATTGAAAGACAACATGCAACCAAGGATGAAAAGAATGGGGATTTTGAAACTTCTTAAACAATTTTGAAACGTTTATTCAAAGTGTGTAGGCCTAATTTGTGTGTAGAAGCTCGTCCATACAAAATAATCTGGAAAATGACCGAGTTTGGATCCTAGCTTCTTGGCGTTTGTCCAGTCTTGTTGTCCTCAAGACAACACTCGTTTGTCCAGTCTTGTTGTCGTCGAGACAACACTCGAACTCGAGTGCACTCGAGACCAAGACCTTTCTTGGTCTCGAGTGCACTCGAGTTCGTTTTTAAAAGTCTTGGTCTTGAGACCAAAAGTCTTGGTCTTGAGACCAAAAGTCTTGGTCTTGGTCTTGAGGTTCAAAGTCTTGGTCTTGGTTTTCCAAGACCAAGACCAAGACTTTTGTCAATATGAACAGTCATTTAACAAAACGCAAGAATTTTTAAAAGTTATCCAATAATTACTAATACAATTGCTTTAGTATTTACACGATGTGAATGAGGCTTTACTGTTGTTTTGGAAAATTATTTTGACTTCCGGTTATTTACCATAGGATGATTAAAATAGACTCACGATTTGTACATTTACATTCAGTGCTTGAAAGCTGCTGGATGTGCCAGCGATTTCAGCACCTGTAGAACGTATTTTTTTCACATGGCAGAATTTTTATGAAGCCCCACAGGTCACGTCTTGGTCAGAAAATTCTGAGTGACTTGGTTTTTATAAAATGCAACAGGAATTTTGAATAACATTTTGCTTGAAGAACTTTTGAAAATACTAATTCAGAATTGTCTGCAGTCTGCATTTAGATTTGTTTTGCTTGAATAATAAGACTCATATTTTCATTAAAATAGCGATTATTCCGACCTGACTTTTTTTAGTAAGGAATAGCAGTCTAGATATGAAGTGGTTTTTTGGGTCTTGGTCTCGGTCTGGGTCTTGGTCTTGAGGTTTAAGGTCTTGGTCTTGGTCTTGGTCTCGAGGTTCAAAGTCTTGGTCTTGGTCTTGGTCTTGAGGTTCAAAGTCTTGGTCTTGGTCTTGAGGTTCAAAGTCTTGGTCTTGGTCTTGAGGTTCAGAGTCTTGGTCTTGGTCTTGAGGTTTAAGGTCTTCTAGGGAGGGAAGGGAATGGGTCTTATATCCATATCGGCCAGTGGCGGCGATCTTGTCTGAGAGGTGGGGGGACAAAGTCGGCCACGATCTCGTCGACCACCGTTTTTGGAAAATCTTGTCCCCCAAAAAATTTTCTGCCATTTCACTCCGAAAAATTTCGCTTTCATCTCCGAAAAAAGTTGATGACCTTTTTGTAGTCCTTCACCTCTTTTACAACTTTTTTCTTCCACAGTGCCACTCTCCTTTTTCCCCCACTTCCTCACTTTCTTCCCCGCTTTCATTTTCACCAATTCATCTCGAAAAAAGTTGATGACCTTTTTTTAGTCATTCGCCAACTTTTTCCCGTCTCCCAACAATAACCTCATAACCCTTTTCTTTTTATGATTTCGTCTAAAAACTTTGAATTCTTTTGACTTACTTTTTACGAATTCCTTCTTCTTTCTCATAATTTTGGGGGACACTTCTGCTCAAAAATTTTATTTTTACCTCGTCTGGTCAGAAACGCTGCGAAAACCCTCACGCGCAATTACATTTATCCGCCTTTTTTAGTGTTTCTTCAAAATGTGGGGGGGGGGACAAATGTATGGAGTGCCGGAGTGCTCCTCCCCCACTCTTAAAGGTGGGGGACATGTCCCCCCGTACCCCCTAGATCGCCGCCCATGCTTCATTGCACACCCCACAGGGGGTCGTTTCCAACCCCTTCAGTTGTGCTAGTGTGATTGCGCATTATTTGACTCTAAGTCTCTGACAAAGGGAAGAAATTTTCATGGTGTATCATGTACGATAATGGTTTATTGTGAGATTTGTGATCATGTGAATTGTACACTAATAAATTTGGTGATAATCATCACTTTAAGATGTCTAAGCTTTCTATTGAATTTTTGAATCTTCTCAGTCTGAAAAATACAGGTAAAACATTCAACTTCACATGGATCAAACTCATAAAAGTCTAACCCCCTCCCAGTCTTTTTTCTGCAATTCTCACACTGGACTTTAATGGGTATGTTTTCTTGTTTCTAACGTCTACGGTCTGATCCCATAGAAACCATCGTGTCTCGTATCGATTACTCGTGTAACGGTGTAAGAGGAAAAGCAACGTCAGGCTCTATTTGTACGTTGTTGGGTGAACGCCTAAGTACACCGGATACTGTAGGTTTTGTCAGTTTTTGTGATAATAATTTGATATTTCGAAAGTGGGCAAAATTGTGGATATTAGGCCTAGGCCATGAACGGATTAGTAAAACACTTAGCCTACGTAACGCAGCTGGGTTACGTAAGTGTTTCTGATTCTGTTGGCTACGTATTGTGTTAACTTCCGGTTATGCATTGTATGTAGCACATAAAAGTAATAGAGACAGCTCTGCTCTGGGTTACGTAATTGTTTCAATAATCCGTTCACGGCATTGTTTGTTGGTGACGTCACAGCTGCCTCTGACGTTTAACAGTTAGCGATGAAAGCTGTTCTTTGTCGCAAACCGCAGCTATTTTTGCTCAAACTTGGTGAGTGCAATAATTATACCAATGTCTAAAGTAAAGAATTCAAAGGGCGTTGTGTGGGAATCTATACTTTGTTGGCGATTCTGTAGGCCAACAGCTGCAGGCTGTCAATTAATCAAAGCTGAAAATTTCCGGCGGTTCGATACGAAGTAGGGTTCATGAATATTCATAAAGGTAAAACTGCTGAAATACAAGGACGTTGATCATCTGTCATTCCGACGAAGCCAAGGTTCTATCACAAGCATGAACAGGCCACGGAAGCGGAGCATCAAATACTCGGGTGAGTCCTCACTTTAGACCAGTATGTAACGATGACTAACTACCTACTAACATCGAAGAATTACCCGCTCGGAGCAACCTCGCTCATGGACGCAACTTTGGTCTAAAACGTGGGGTCCCAATGTTGATAGCCTAGCCTATAATACACTGCTATTAATGATACTCATTATTGTTAGGCAATGATCATTACATGATCTATGATCATTACAATTATTTTTTACCCAGAGGCAGCTCTAATACCTCAGGATTCTAGGTCGCCCTATCTCGGGTACATGTATCTATTATATTTATTATTATTATTATTATTATTATTATTATTATTATTATTATTATTATTATTATTATTATTATTCGATTATTCAGGTAAAGCATTAATATCAATGATGGCAATCATGATAAAAGTTATATTAAGGGTGCATAGTAGTTTACTGGTTAGAGTGTTGGACTGTCAGACAGAGGTCGTGAGTTCAAATCCCCGATGAGAAAGATATTTTATGATTTATGGGACACGGTAGAAGATAAGTTAGAGTGCTACATCTGAAGTCGGCAGCTGTAATAAAGTAGGCCAGTTTAAAAAGTCTGATACGACGCAACCGTCTCTCAGTCCCTTTCTTGCCTGTCTGTATGTCGGTTTCTTTGCTTTGTGTGTGAGTGTGCGTGTGCGTGTGCGTGTGTGTGTGTGTGTGTGTGTGTGTGTGTGTGTGAGTGAGTGTAGAAGGCAAAGAAGGAGGTAAGTAACAAAATAAAGAAGAAAGCAAAGAAGAACGCAAAGGAGAAGACAAAGAAGAAAGCAAAGAAGAAGGTAAGTAAATAGAACAAAGATGAAGGCAAAAAAGAAGGCAAAGAAGAAGGTAAGTAAAAAGACCAAGAAGAATGGAAAGAAGAAGGCAAAGAATAAGTCAGCAGAAAGTAAAAGAACAGGAAAAGAAGAAGGTAAGTAAAAAGACAAAAGAAAGGAGCAAAGAAAAGGGCAAAGAAGAAGGTAAGTAAAAAGTCCAAAAAAGGGCAAAGAAGAAGGCAGGAAGAAGGCAAAGAGAAGGCAAAGAAGAAGACAAAGAAGAAGGCAAAGCAAAAGGAAGGAGAAGGCGAAGAACAGGTAAGTAAAAAGACAACGAAGAAGGCAAAGAAGAAGTCAAAGAAAAAAGCAAAAGAACAGGCAAAGAAGAAGGCAAGTAAAAAGACAAAGAAGAAAGCAAAGAAGAAGGAAAAAGAATGCAGCGAAGAAGACAAAGAAGAAGGTAAATAAAAAGACAAAGAGGAAGGCAAAGAAGAAGTCAAAGAAGAAGGCAAATGAGAAGGCAAACAAGAAGGCATACAAGAAGGCAAAAGAGAAAGCAAACAAAAAGGTAAGTAAAAAGACAAAGAAGAAAACATAGAAAAAGGAAAAGAGGAAGTCAAGGAAGAGAACAAAGAAGAAGGCAAAGGAGAAGGCAAAAAAGAAGTCAAAGAAGAGGGCATAGGAGAAGCCAAAGAAGTAGGTAAGTAAAAAGACAAAGAACAAAGCAAAGAAAATGGCAAATTTGAAGTCAAAGAAGAAGGCAAAGAAGAAGGTAAAGAAGAAGGCAAATGAGAAGGCAAAGAAGAAAACAAACAAGAAGGCAAAAGAGAATCAAATAAGAAAGTAAGTAAAAAGACAAAGATGAAAGCAAAGGAGAAGGCAAAGAACTAGTCAAAGAAGAGGGCCAAGGAGAAGGCAAAGAAGTAGGTAAGTAAAAAGACAAAACAGAAAGCAAAGAAAGGGCAAATTTGAAGGCAAAGAAGAAGACAAAGAATACGGCAAAGGAGAAGGCAAAGAAGAAGGAAGTAATAAGACAAAGAACAAGGCAAAGAACAAGGCAATAGAGAAGTCAAGGGATAAGGCAAAGGAGAAGGTAAAGAAAAGATGAATAAAAAGCGCAAAGAAAAGGCAAGGAAGAAGGTAAAGAAGAAGACAAAGGATAAGACAAAAAGAAGGCAAAAGAAGGAAGTAAAAGGTCAAAGAAGAAGGCAAAGAAGAAGGTAGGTAAAGAGTAAAGGAGGAAAACAGAGAAGAAGGCAAAGAAGAAGGTCGATGAAAGACAAAGAAGAAGACAAAAAAGTCAAAGAAGCAGGCAAAGGAGAAAGCAAAGAAGAAGGTAGTTAAAAGACAAAGAAGAAGGCAAAGAAGTAGTCAAAGAAGAAGGTAAAGAAGAAGGTAAGTAAAAAGTCAATGAAGTAGACAAAGGAAAAGCCAGAGAAAAAGGCACAGGCGAAGTCAAAGAAGAAGGCGAAGGAGAATGCTAAAAAGGATGGTAAAAAGACAAAGAGCAGGCAAAGAAGAAAACAAAGAAGAAGGCAAAGAAGAAAGTAGGTCAAAAGATAAAAAAGAAGGTAAGAAAACGACAAAGAAGAAAGCAAAGAAAAAGGCAAAGAAGAAGGCAAAGAAGCGGACAAAAGAAGGCAACAAAGAAGGCACAGACGAAGTCAAAAAAGAAGAAAGAAGGGAAAGGCAAGGAGGAATGTAGATAAAGAATAAAGAAGAAGGCAAAGAAGAAGGCAGACAGGAAGGCAAAGAAGAAGATAGGTAAAAGGACAAAGAAGAAGGCCAAGAAGAAGGCCAAGAAGAAGGCACAGAAGAATTCAAAATAGAAGGCAAAGGACAAGAAAAAGAACATGGCAAAGGGAAGTCAAAGAAGAACAAAGGTTAAAGACAAAGAAGAAGACCAAGAATAAGACAAAGAAGGAGGTAGGTAAACGACAAAGAAGAAGGCCAAGAAGAAGTCAAAGAAGAAGGTAAATAAGAAGGTAAGTAAAAAGTCAATGAAGAAGGCAAAGAAAAAGGCAAAGAAAAAGGCACCGACGAAGTCAAAAAAGAAGGCAAAGGAGAAGGCAATAAAAGGTAGGTAAAAAGACAAAGAAGAAGGCAAAGAAGGAGACAAAGAAAAAGGTAAATAAAAAGACAAAGAAGAAGGCAAAACGAAGGCAAAGAAGAAGTCGAATAAGAAGGCAAACTAGAAGGCAAAGAAGAGGGTAGGTAAAAGACAAAGAAGAAGGCAAAGAAGAAGTTAAAGAAGAAGACAAAGCAGAAGGCAAAGAAGCAGGTAGGAAAATGTCAAAGAAGAAGGCAAAGAAGAAGGTAAGTGAGCAAGAAGAAAGTTAGCAAAAAGGCAAAGAAGAAAGCAAAGAAGAAGGCAAAGAAGATGACAAGAAGAAGGTAAAGAAGAAGGCAAAGTAAAGGTGAGTAAAAAGTCAAAGAAGGCAAAGAAGAAGGCAAAAAGAGGGTAAGTAGAAAGTGAGTGAAGAAGGCAAAGAAGAAGGCAAAGAGGAGGACAAAAAGAAGGCAAAGAAGAAGGCAAAATGGAAGGTCAATAATAGGTCAAAGAAGGAAAAGAAGAAGACAAAAAAGAGGGCAACTAAAAAGTCAACGAAGAGGCAAAGAAAAGGCACAGACGAAGTCAAAGAGGAAGGTAGGTAAAAAGACAAAGACGAAGGCAAAGAAGAAGCAAAAGAAGAAAGCAAAGGAACAGGCAAAGAAGAAGGTAACTAAACAGACTAAGAAAAAAAAAGATAAAGTCAAAGAAGAAGGCAAAGGAGAAGGCAAAGAAGAAGGGATTTAAAAAAAAACAAAGAAGAAGGCAAAGAAGAAGTCAAAGAAGAAGGTGAAGAAGGAGGTAAGTAAAAAGTCAGTGAAGAGAGCAAAGAAAAAGGAAAGGGGAAAGGCATAGAAGAAGTCAAAGAAGAAGGCAAAGGAGAAGGCAAAAAAGGTAGATAAAAAGACAATGAAGAAGGCAAGGAAAAAGAAAAAGACGAAGGCAAAGAAGAAGGCAACTAAGAAGGTAAGTTAGAAGACAGAAGAAGGCAAAGAAGAAGTAAAAGAAGAAAACAAAGGAGAAGCCAAAGAAGAGGGTATGTAAAGACAATGAAAAAGGCAAGGAAGAAGTAAAAGAGGAAGGCAGAGACGAAGGCAAAGAAGAAGGTAGGTAAAAAGACACAGAAGAAGGCAAAGAAGCAGTCAAAGAAGAAGGTAAGTAAAAAGTCAATGAAGAAGGCAATGGAAAAGTCAAAGAAGAAGTCAAAGAAGAAAGCAATAAAGAAGGCAAAGAAGAAGGTTGGTAAAAGACAAAGAAGAAGGCTAAGGAGAAGTAAAAGCAGAAGACAAATCAGATGGCAAAGAGGAAGGTAGGTTAAAGACAAAGAAGAAGGCAAAGAAGAAGTAAAAGAGGAAGGCAAAGAAGAAGGCATGGAAGAAGGGAGGTAAAAAGACAAAGAAGAGGGCAGAGAAGAATGCAAAGTAGAAGCCAAAGAAGGAGGCAAAGAAGAAGGTAGGTAAAAAGACAAAGAAGAAGGCAAAGAAGAAGTCAAAGAAGAAGGCAAAGCAGAAGGCAAAGAAGAAGGTAGGTAAAATACAAAGTAGAAGGCAAAGAAGTAGTCAAAACTCAAGGCAAAGGGGAAGTCACTAAAGAAGGTAGGTTAAAGACAAAGAACAAGGCAAAGAAGTAGTCAAAGAAGAAGGTAAAGAAGAAGACAAGTAAAATGTCAATGAAGAAGGCAAAGGAAAAGGCAAAAAAGAATGTAAAAGAAGAAGGCAATAGAGAAGGTAAAGAAAAAGGTTGGTCAAAGACAAAGAAGAAGTCTAAGGAGAAGTAAAAGCAGAAGACAGAGCAGAAGACAAAGCGGAAGGTAGGTAAAAGACAAAGAAGAAGGCAAAAGAGAAGGCAAACAAGAATTTTAAGTAAAAAGACAAAGATGAAGGGAAAGGAGAAGTAAAAGAAGAAGGCGAAGAAAAAGTCAAGAAGAAGATAAGTAAAAAGACAAAGAAGAAAGCAAAGAAAAAGGCAAAGAAGAAGGCATAGAGAAGATAAAGAAGAAGGCAAGAAAGAAGGTAAGTAAAAAGTTAAAGAAGAAGTCAAGGAGGAAGGCAAAGATGAAGACAAAGAAGAAGTCAAAGAAGAAGGTAATGTGAAGGCAGAGAAGAAGGTAAGTAAAAATTAAAAGAAGGCAAGGAAGAAGGCAAGAAAGAAGATATGTTATAAGGCAAAGAAGAAGACAAAGAAAAAGGCAAAGAAGAAGGTAGGTGAAAAAAACAAAAAGGAAGGTAAAGAAACGACAAAGAAGAAAGCAAATAAAAAGGCAAAGAAGAAGGCAAAGAAGAAGATAAAAAGGAAGGCAAAGAAGAAGGCACAGACGAAATTAAAGAAAAAGGAAAAGGAGAAGGCAAAGAGGAATGTAGATAAAAAGATAAAAAAGAAGGCAAAGAAGAAGGTAAGTTAAAAGACATAGAAGTAGGCAAAGAAGAAGGTAAAGTAGAAGGCAAAGAAACAGGTAGGTAAAAGACAAAGAAGAAGGCAAAGAGGAAGTCAAAGAAAAAGGTAAAGAAGACGGTAAGTGCAAAGGCAAAGGTGATGGCGGAGAAGAAGGCAAAGAAAAAGGCACAGACGAAGTCAAAGAAGAAGGCAAAGGAGAAGGCAAAAAGGTAGTAAAAAGACAAAGAAGAAGGCAAAGAAGAAGGTAGGTAAAAAGACAAAGAAGAAGGCAAAGAAGAAGGCAAAGAAGAAGGTAGGTAAAAAGACTAAGAAGAAGGCACAGAAGAAGACAAAGAAGAAGTCTATGAAGAAGGCGAAGTAAAAGTCAGAGAAGAAGAGAAGTAAAAAGACAATGAAGAAGGCAACGAAGAAGGTAAAGAAGAAGGCAAGGAAGAAGACAAAGAAGAACACAAAGATGAAGGCAAGGAAGAAGGCAAGTTAAAAGTCAAAGAAGCAGGCAAGGAGGTAGGCGAAGATGAAGGCAAAGAAGAATGTTAAAGAAGAGGGCAAAGTAGAAGACAGAGAAGAAGGTAAATAAGAAGCCAAAGAAGGCGCAGAAGAAGGCAAAGAAGAAGGTATGTAAAAGTAGGGCTGTTCAACGATTGAAAAGTTTAATCGCGATTAATCTTGCGATTAAAAAAATAATCGCGATTAATCTTACGATTAATCGCATCATGAGCATAATATTGTCGTTATTTACAGATAGTAAACAGCAGTGAATTTTAAAAAACTTCTCAGTGGTTGTATATTTGATATTAGCATAATTATATGTAGAATTATGAAGTTCATCGACATTCTGTTTTTCATTAGTCCTGTTTCAGCCAGTTGTCGAGACGAATTAACTTGTTCACATTGTCAAGTGAGAGTGCTGAACGTTTCTTATTAAGAATGTTTCCAGCAGCAGAAAAAATTTGACAAAGAAGAAGGCAAAGGTGAAGGTAAGTAGAGGCAAAAAAGAAGATAATGAAGAAAGCAAAGAAAGGGAAAGCAAGAAGGTAAAAAATGCCGAAAATAAGGATGAGTAAAAAGGGAAAGAAGAAGGCAGGGAGAAAGTCAACGATGAAGGCAAAGAGAAAGACAAAGAAGTAGGGAAAGAAAAAGGCTAAACAGAAGGCCAAAAGAAGGCCAAGAGAGACAGAGAAAAAGACAAAGAAAGATAAGGTATGTCAGAAGGTAAGGAGAAAGACAAAGTGAAGGCAAAGAAGAAAGCAAAGAAAAGGCAATGACGAAGGCAGAGGATAAGGCAAAGACGAGTGTGAGTTAAAATGCAAAGAGGGTGGCAAGAAAGAAGTCAGAGTGAAAGACAACGAAGATGGTAAAGAAGACGACAGAAAGACCATTTGATAGCTAATTAACATTTCATCCAGTGATAAAAATATATGAATTTTCATCATATTCCGCGTTTAACAATTTGAGTATAGGCTCCAAGAGAACGAGAAAATTAAATCATTGTATTTTTCTTTGATACTGCTATTAGGGCAACACGCTTTTTTTTAGTCCTAATCGTGATTTCGTAACATTCTACTGATGAAATCAGTTAACTTAGTCCTATTTGCTGTTTCTTGCTATTTTGTTATGAAACTTGGCGTTGACCTAGTAGGCCTATGCGATTTCCTGGCCTACATATTTCGTAATGGCTTAATTCTATTAGGCCTAGAACAAAGTATCGAATAGTCCATTATTTCCCTAATTTGTATAAAGTTAATAATATTTTAGCTTTCGACCAGTATGTTAAAACTCTATAATTGCTTCGCATGTTGTTGAATTAAACAGTTTTAAAATAATAATATTGAACGTTTACACTGATAGACTTCTACAAGTCATTACCATTACTAAGTGCTCGGCTAAGTATATTAAGCCTAGTATATGCACAGGCTTGCATTAATTTACAAATAATTCGTGCTACTTGGAAATCCTCTGTCGAAGAGTTTATGAAGCCAATCTCATATATTTCCGACCAAATAATCTGGTTCTTGTGGACTCAATTTACAGTGGCAGGCTAACACAACGGATTCCAAGTCACAGCTGGCACATAACATCATGATCAGAGTTTGTGAACATCGTTGGGTCGATAGTGTGAAGCAACGAAATTCGGAAACGTACGCTATGCACGATATTATCACCACCCAGTGGTCCTTCATTGGTGGTAGAAGACGTACATGTATCCGGCTATCTCTTGAGCCGCCGGGTCCACGTAGAAGATCTATGTTCGTAAACTGTCGATTGTTAAATTGAAACGCCACCACCAGCTTCCTCAGCCTATTCATTTGAGACTTAAGTACTTGTACTCGAAACGTAAGTACTTGAAACATCTATGCTCTAAAGTGTTCAGCTATACTTCAGACCACTGGCGTAAACTTGTCCAAAATATTGGGGGGCATGGGGTCTGGACCAGAAAAACAAGTTTTTTCAATATGAAAAGTTGGTTTTTTTGTTGTTATTTTTTCTTTTTTTTCTTTTTTATGGTTTTTGTTGTTTTGGTTGTTTTTAAGATTTTCGGATTTCGGATCATAAAAATCATGAAAATGGCATCAACAAGAGTTCCAACTCAGTTTAATTCAGTTGCGATTTCCGAAAATTAAAAATCATTAAATCAATGTTATTGATTCTACAAAAATAAGAAATTTATTTTAAAAAACAAACAAAAAACAAATTTTGTGGTTTTCTTTTTCAGTTGGTTTTGTTTCAAACTAAATAGGCCTACCGAAAAAACTTTTTTCACCTCTGGTCTGGAGTCTCTGAACAGTCAGCAGAGGCTTCCGGTTTACGTTAAGGCGTATGAAATGGGGCGTTTTGTTTACATGTAAAGTTGTTTCATATTGAAGATATTGAAGATAAAAATAAATCTTTGCTTTCTTTATGAATTTCTGATAGTATTTCAGTTCTGTGTCTCTGTTTTTCTGTTTCTGAAGAAATTTGTCAATATTGAAACATAATATTTTAATATTTGAAGAAATTCTCCTCTCGATTTTTTTTTGGGGGGGCATTGCCCCGGCTCCTCAATTATTGGGGGGGCACGTGCCCCGGCTGACCCCCCAGAGTCTACGCCTATGCTTCAGACTGTCATGTAGCGCAGTGCATAACTGACATGAATGCATGACGCCTTCATTGGCCTCTAGATCAGGCTGACTAAAGAGTTCAGAACTGATCGCAGACCTATTTGCCAAGCTGATCGTAAATCGGGATATAGGCCTACCTGTCAGGAGGTGGTGAATGAAGACTCGTTTATTGTATGATTATGTTTATTGATTATGATTCTGGTTACAGCAATCAACCGTCGACACTACGAATTAACCTGTTGACCATGATGACAGAAGTGTCTGAGTTAAGTTTTTTAGTTCTTTTATAAATATATATATATATAAATTCTGCACCTGTATAAAAATAATAAGCTGCAATGTATTTGTTATGTATACAGGATGTGATAGGCCTACTTCCTGACCGCCAGAGGTGCTGCGGTAAATAGAAATTTAGTAGGCCTAAGTACTTTTCTGTCCTGTATAACATTGGTCTTTGAGAAACGGTCTGACAGATGACTTTGGGACGTAAAATCGATAATTGTACAGTAAAAAGGCTATAGATATAATGTTGTCAGTGAATTAATAAAATTAAAGGTCCTAAGAAACTTCAAGCACATGAGACCAGTAGCATGGGCGTCCACACATGGGAACAAAGGGTGGCATTTGCCCCTCCCCTGGATTTTTGCATAATGTTAAAAAAATTAAAAAATTATTATTATGGTTATTACAACAGTCCCAATACGATTTTCAATGCAAAAAACACTTAATTATTTAGGTAAAGTTCTTGACCATTTTTTTAAATTTTAATGTTGTGTGTATTCTTTTTATTGATTGATTGATTGAATTGTTTATTGAAGCACAACACAACATACAAATCAAATTATGAAAGTTTCGCTTAGGCCCTATAGCATTTCAAGTTCTTGCGTAAAAAGGGTTATCCAAAAGGGTCAAAAGTCCCGCTACAGCCTGGATTACCCTCTCACATAAAGAGTTTACAGGCGGCCAGTTCAACATACAACTTCAAGATAATTTCAAACAACATTTCAAATCATATGCGAAGAATTTAAACAGTGCAGTGCAACTGTGCAAGGTAAAAAAAACAATAACAAACCATACAAACAACAGATTTACCCATTCTATGCCAAAACGTCATTTTGCGTCCCCCTACAAACATTTACCACCTAAAAAAGTTTGCCCCCTAAAAAATTCCTGCGGACACCCGTGACCAGTAACCTTCCGGTCAAATCTTGATGACTAAAAGAGCCGTCAAATTTTCGCCATCCCACACCTCAACTAGGCTACGGTAAAATTTAACCCCTTTCAATTGTAATCGTAATCTCATGATTTAGGCCTACAAAGCTTCCAAAAACCGAAGTCGCGGGAACCAGCTTATTGACAGGCGCTCAGTCAAAACAAAATCGATAGGCAGGTAAGGTCAAACTCGGTTCAAGGTCAAGATCCAATGGTTGGGTCGACAGACAGACGGTTACATTGGATGGCGTTTAGAACTGAAGCGGTGGGAGAGGTAAGGGGAAGAGGCGGATTTAAGGTAGTCAAGTACCGGTAGTCAACTTGTGGATGCACCAGCGTAGGCCTATATATATCGCCTACTCATAACAATAATATTATTCTACTCCGCGTATGTAAAAATTTTCTTATACACTGCAGCGCATGAACGATATTAATAGCGACGGATATATATATATATATATATATATATATTTAAAACTATATATATATATATATATATATATATAACATAGGCTATTTTACTGGTTACGCCGGTATGTCTAATAACCAATATAGTAGCCTGTAGGAAGCCGGAATTGGTCAACATACGCAGTGGCTGTATAGGTACATAATTAAATCGCAACAGTCTATATAGACAGGCCAATAGGGCCTACTGAAATTGTATTATGTTGGGTTGAAGTTCCTTTGTGTGCTTCGTCAGCCATGGCTTTTTTCATTGAGGTATGCGCGTATAAACGCCTTATTTGGCCTGCCTGGATGTATCGTTCACCTGATGACGTCATAACCAGTACGTCAGATGGTGTCAAAAACATGTTTACCCATTAAATTTCTACCTGTTGCATTCCGCGGGGTCGAGCTGTCTTCTGCAAAATGAAGTTCACAACGAAAGTCATACAATCACGCTAAATTTTCAACACCAAGCGCCTAGTTAAGAGCAGATAGTTTCCAGAAATTCCTGGAGATTAGATAATGCACTCAGAGTAATAGTATTTCCAGCCAGAGCCTATTTACTTACAGGGCGCAGTTTTCACTTTCGAGCAAAGTGTGCATAACAGAGCTGAACTGCTTTATGGCGCGGCTCTGGGCGCGCTCACGATCCTATTTCTGTATCAGCGATATAATCATGGCACATCTCTCTCGCCCGCACTCTGTTTCTCTCTGTGTGTCTCTTTCTTTCTCTCTTTCCGCTTCTCCTCTTTCTTGCTCTCTTTCCGCTTCTCCTCTTTCTTGCTCTCTGTCTCTGTCTCTGTCTCTGTCTCTGTCTCTGTCTCTGTCTGTCTGTCTGTCTGTCTGTCTGTCTGTCTGTCTGTCTGTCTGTCTGTCTGTCTGTCTGTCTGTCTGTCTCTCTATTCGCTCCTCCTCTCTCTCTCTCTCAATCACTCGCTTTCGTTATCTCTTCCCTCTTGCTCTCTAACTGTCTGTCTGTCTGTTTCTCAGGTCGTTCTCAGCCTATCCTCGTAAGAAGCAATAATCTTATCCCCGAAAGGAGGGACGCCTATATCAGCCACCAACCAACGGCTTCCACGAGACGTTGCCTACTATTCTCGTGCTACCTGCATCATGTCTGCGTGGCGGCCTCGAGCGGATTCCGCGCACTAGGCGAGGCTGCTGCTGCTGCTGCTCCTGTTGCTGCTGCTCCTGTTGCTGCTGCTGGCGGCGTTGTCTGGTGGGTCGCCCGACAATCCATCCATCTCTCCATCCATCCATCCATCCATCCATCCATCTGAGCCAGCCACCAAGCCACCAAGCCACCGGCCGCGTCAGAGGTCGATCCCTTCTTCTGGCTCATCGCACGGCCGAGGAATTCAGTTGGCGTGAACTGTGTGCTCAGGCTCCGATCGGACGTTGTACAGAAGCATCATCAGAAGCCGCCGTTGTCGTTGTTGGACGGAATCGCGAAACTCTCGTCTGTCGTGTGGTAAGCGCCGGTCTTCAACTTTCGTCGTCCGATCTGTTCTCTCTTGAGGGAAGTTTAAAACAGAATACACAGTCAAAATGGCGATGGCAGCGTTCAACACGATGACGGCGATCAAGAAGAAGATGCACGGAATGAAATCCATCAAAGACAACGTCTTTGACAGGGTCGACCAACTCGAACAGAAGCTTCTCGAACAGAAAGCCATCAGCGAAAAGGTCAGCGCTACACTGGCGCTATATCATTGCATTATTATGCACACAGGTCTATGAATGTATACATGTACATGCCTATATATATATGTATATGTATATGCATATATATGTATATATATATATATATGTATATATGTATGGCAACCCTTTGCAACTGAATCACAATCCAAAAACTCTTATAAGTAATGCTTAGCGAGACAACACATCTCACAGGAACCACAGACGTACAACATATGCCGAAGAGTGCGGTTAAATGTTCGTGGACATGTTATGTCCTGCAACAGAGCGCCCTGCTTTATGTGACCTGATATCAGGGTGACCTTTCTAGTAGTGTTTGAAGTGTTTAAATGTAAATTACAATACATTTAAGTGCTATTGTAATATAGCATTGTATTATAAGCAGCACATACGTGTATGTTTACTATTTCTTATTCCACCACCAGGAGCTCAAGAAACACTCTCAGCTTATAGTTAATAGTTAGAGCTGACAGACATCTGTGCTTCAGCTTCTTTGTCATATATAAAAGGCGCTATATAAAAGTTTAGAAGACATAGAAGACAGGACTACAGCGATCTATGCGCTTATTAGTGCATAGATCTTCTGAATTCTTCATTCAACTTGATCGCATATTTAGGTCCAGGCAAATGAGGCATTGGTCATTTGCTCTATCCTACCGTGCGTTGAAATTAGGGGCAAGGGCGGATCTAAGACTTAGGTAGTCATGCCGCTCTCAATCTGAATTCTGGAATTCAGTGCCAAAAACAAAAGACAGGTGTACAAAGGAGAATCCATGTAGGGACCATAGGACCATGTGACGGTGGTGTCCGATCACCACAAATTTCAGAAGTGGTGGTAGGCCTACTCTTTGGCCCTGCGCTGAAATATTTACGACATGACAACGTTGTTTTGGTTTGAAGCAAGTTCAAGCATGCAGCGACAAATAGCGGCGGTGTATATACTTAACTATCGCAGTGCTGATAGTTGCCTTCACGTTATCTATTCCTCAGACGGATGACTGCTGTTTAGCTCAGTGACATCAACATATTAAGGTATCCTATCATAAGAACGACTTCGGAAGGGCGACCTTCAAAAGGGCGCATTCAAAAAGGCGCCGCTAAGAAAGGCGCCTGTTTAAAAGGGCGCTGATCAAAAGAGCGCGCAATCATAAGGGCGTGCTATTAAAAAGGCGAACAATAGGTTTAATGTCTGTTTTTCAAATGTTAGTCCTACGTTACTTTATTGATATTTTCATAGTTATTACTACTGCATCTAGAGACACTAATAGCAATGTCTGTGTTTCAAATATTAGTCCAACGTTACTTTAGTGATATTTTCAATGTTGAGGTTGAGATTATGAGCGATCCCTCTGAGATAATCCATGTTTGTTCTGTTGCCATAATCTTCAACTATGGTCTTGATACGTTTGGCAACTTCCCTGTAGATTTTCCTTCCATGCGAACGATGTTGATCCCCGAAACGAATTGCTCCAACTTCATTTAATTGAGACTGTTCTTTCTTCAAACTGTCTATGAACCTCCATTTGGTAGGATGAGACGCTCCAAGTAGGCCTAGTTGACTGAATCGTATGTGTGAATTTTTTGGCTTTGAACTTTTAGTTGGTTCCGAAGTTTGTGTTTTAAAGTCCAACTTCCAACTTGTGTTTGTGTTTTAAAGTCCATCTTCCAACTGCGAACTTTCTCGCCTTTTCGATTGTCGCCCTTTTAGTAGCGCGTTCTTTTGATCAGCGCCCTTTTAAACAGGCGCCTTTCTTAGCGACGCCTTCTTGAATGCACCCTTTTGATGGTCGCCCTTTCGAAGTCGCCGTTATGATAGATCACATTGTTAATGCTTTGTCACGTGCTTTGTTATCTGCGAGTGACCTTAAAGTCGCGGGCAAAGCATACTGAATTTGTATATGGGAGAATGGGTGGAAGAAGGGAGAGGGAGGGAGAAGGGAAGGGAAGGGGAGAGGGAAGAGAAAGGAGGGACGGGATTGGTCACCACTACTTTGCTGGGCAAAGTTACGCCTTCGATATGGACCACATTACCCTAAGCGCAGCTATAAAAAGATCATAGTATCGGCGTTGAATCGTCAGTCAGTCTATAATAAACGACATTCCCTTCGTTCAGTCTTAGGGCTTAATGAATGTAGGGTATAGTCGCCAAAGCTGACCTTCAAAACGGTAAAGTCAAAGGTATATTGTGTTAAGTACACTGGACTTTTACATACTAAGGCACTGAGATTTAAGCCAACACCTCACACGATGCTAACAAAACTGGTTACTTAGCTGTAACACTTAAGGTCAGCCTGCATGATCATTGATCTGTGTGACCGTTAGGCGCACAGTTGGCAGCTAACTTTCGAGTTAAACATAGTGCACGAGCGTGTAATAATTATCTTAATCAGTTAGAATAATAGACTGCAGGCCTACATACGTCCTACGTACCTATGTTTCATATGTACTATGTACTATGTACTATGTATCCATGTATCTGAGTACTATGTACCTATATGTCCTACATGCACCTATGTCCTATTCCTAAGGACCTATGTCCCATGTACCTAAACTGTTACGGATATGTTGCTCATTGAAACTGTCTAGACTTTCTGACTGTTTTAACTATCAAAGCCGTTTTGACTAACTTTCGACTGTCTACGTTGTTTAATGTAAATGATGAGATACATAGGCTATGATATTACTTCATCATATGCCTGGGATGTTTAGGCTAACAGAGCTGTTTAGGCTGCATCGCCTGTTTAGAAGGGCAGGCTGTCCAGGTAGTTTACATTGATGTGGATGAAATTTGCGGTTAAGTATCGCCGATTGGCCAAAAGTTGTTCTGGGCTAGAATGCGATGCTGAGAGCGCCTGCAGTGGTCTTCCAATGGACGATGGATGCTGCTGATGCAGCCGTTGCTAGAGCCGCTGGTGATGCGGCTGCAGCAACTGAGGCCATTACTACTGTTGTTTCTGCAGCTGGCTTGGCCGACGGTTCCTAGCAAAGCCTTATACGATCGAGGCATTCGGAGTCGGCAGTAGCTGAGCCACCTTTATGCTCTGCAACACCGACTTTTCCACCACTCCCTCCTTTCACACCTCCACCTCCATCTTCTCATGCGTATTCTTTTCTTCCATCTCCTCCTTCCACATCTCCTTCTCCACCTCCATCTTCTCATCCGTACTCTTTTCCTCCATCTCATCCTTCCACACCTCCTCCTTCTCCACCCTCATCTTCTCATCCGTATTCTTCTCCTCTACTGGCCCGCCGACAGAAATTCCGGGCCCCTAGGCAGAGCAGTCACGAGCCTCTAAACTATCTTTAGGCTTCATGAGAAAATAAAAAATATTGAAATACTAAAAGCGCGCCTACGACCGTATGATATTGTATTTATATATACAACTATGATTTTAAACTGATGGTAGTTAAGTGTCAGTATATTATTTTATTTAAAAAAGGCATAAATCATAAACTTTGGATAACTGATTATAACTTTTTCATAAGTTGATTGTGGGCCCGGTTCGGGCCCCTAAAAATTACCGGGCCCCTGGACATTTGCCCCGCCCCTCCCTCTCGGGGGGCATGCTCCTCCTTCTCCTCCTTCTACACCTCCTCCTTCTCCACTTCCATCTTGTCATCTGTCTTCTTTTCCTCCAAGTCCTCCTTTCACACCTTCTCCATATCCTCCCCGTCACCTTTTCTTCACTCTTCTCCTCCAACTATTTATTCGTCTCCACCTCCACTCCCTTCCTTCCTTCCTCCTTCCTTCCACTCTCCGTCCTTCCTTCCTGAGGCTACTCCTTTCCCTCTCCTAGTTATCCGTAGCTTGGCACTGCCATGCATGCATTCCGCCTTTTGGAATTCCGAGCTTAGACAGCGAGGGCGAGAAGTCGAGACTTTTTAAGAGACGATCGAGTTATCGTTAATGGAGTAGTAGGCTGCCATAAGTGGAAGGCGTTTTTAAAAGACGAAAGCACCTGTTCGCCTCTTACTCGCTCTAAAAACAATGTTTAGCCTAAACGCTGACTCACGTTCCAAAAATCCTAGTCATATTCAAACTCGGCAAATTAACAGCGGAGATTAAACAGTGTAGGTCTTAAACAGCGTAGGTCTTGCACACGTCTTACATATGTGAAGACTCATAGGCTTTAGGAGATGGTCACTGCCCGCAGGTCTATGATCTTCGTGGCAGATAAAGCGACGGATGAACTTAAGCAACTGCTTGCTTACACCTTTCAGAGGCATACATGGCGTATTTCATTTCTACAGCAGACTAAAAAAAAGAATAGTAGAGATGCTGGATCGACTAGACATGCATTCTCGTTCGGACGCATTTTATGCTTAGCGGAGCACATGTAGCTTGAGTATGAAAGCGATGTAATTGATAGGGACATACGGCGTGAGTGAGTTTAACACAAACGTAGATGTATACAAGAGGTGGAAGAGGAAAAATCTCTGATGGCAACAATAAGAGGGAAACATAGGAAGTGGATTGGTCACATACTGAGAGGAGACTTCGTCCTGAGAATTATCACAGAGGGAAGAACGGAGGGGGTTCAAATCCCTGGTTGGGATTTGAACCCCCGACCTTTCGGCTGACAGTCCAGTACGCTAAGCACTATAGAATGAGTACCTATGGCCAAATAATCTTCTCGCTACTACTGAGCCACTTGCTTCTGCATGTAATCACTGAATTACAACGCTCAGCATAACACTCAACGTCAACGATTATCTCTGCCTCATGCTGAGTTTAGTTGGCATCACTCGGAGAAACCTTTGCCTGAGACCTACAGGTAGTCAAGTAATGCTCGTATTTAGTGTGGCCAAATATCTCATAGACTTTATTGGCAAACTCAGTGTGACCTGAATACTAGGCTATTAATACAATTGTTGAATACTATACCATACTAACTGTAAGTTATGCTTGTCCTTAACTCTTGACAGTTCATGAGCGTCCTCTAATTACATGCACAAATATATGTGACAGTTTCCAGAATCAAATAGATGTACTTCCGCGTGTATTTAGTCACAGGATAGTGATTGCTTGTGTCAGTACTTCTTGCTTTAAGAGCTGGCACGTGTACTGGGACTATTTTTCAATTAGCGAAGCCATTAAAAGGTGTGAGAAGAGCCGATGTTAGTTGTTGCTCCCTTCCTATCCTTACATCAGGTAAACCAGGCATCATTCACTCAGCCGCAATTACAGGCCACTTACAGATAACACGAGTAGTAGTGGCCTACCGCCGATTTGCGTCTGTTTAAATATGGCCTCCCTGTCTATCCGTAACTTTAGTTGTTCCTTCTGTCTTTATCCGTAGCTGCACCTTTATCTGTACCTGTATCTGTCTCAGTATGGCTCTCTGTACCTATCCGTGACGTTCTTTCCTGGGCACGCAGTAGTTTTCTGCCAGAGCAATTTCTGAACGTTTACAGGACCAGCTGCTCTTCCACCTTTTGACTATTATTCCAGAGGAATCTTATCGGACCGATTCATGTGAACCGATAAGAGAAAATGATAAAAAAAATTCTAGAATAAATTTGGTCGATTGGAACAATGTTTAAGCGGCTGTAATTCTGCTGGAAAGCTGCTTACTTTGGTCCCTTTAGCTGACGTTTTGTGTCGTTGTATTTAATGAATGAAGCAAAAGACTAACATCAAATGGGTAGGACAACTGCTAGAATGTCGAGTTGGCACGAATCGCTCTCAAATACAGCTACCCGGAAAATGTTGAAAAATCTAAAATAATCCAAAGACGTTTAAACGTCTAAAAAGACATTTTAAGTAAAATATAGGTCGTACTATGAGAGTTACAGCCTTGACTTGGACAAAATTATGACAATGCTCAGAATTTCAGGTTTGATTTAACTAATGTTCGAACTGTAACTGCATGATCAGTCCTATAAGGACCTGCAATGTCATTTCCTATGAGCGTAGACTTATGAGTAAAGACGGTGTATTGATCACACTAGGAAGATGTTAACTTTAAGTCTTTTATTTTGTCGGATAAGTTTGTTAATGAGCGGTGGATAAGGTCTGTTCTGGCAAAAGCAGTTTCGTGTAGTAAGAAGGGTGTGTTGATTGTGTGTAGCACGAGGAAGAGATGATCGTCCTGCAGAAGAGGATCAACCAAATAGGGGCCGATAGGGAGCTGGCCAAGACACAGTTCGTTGAAGCCTCCGCCAAACTAGAAGCCACTCAGAAGCAGCTAACAGCTGTGAGTAGACGAAACATCGTCATCATCATCATCATCATCATCATCATCATCATCATCATCATCATCATCATCATCATCATCATCATCATCATCATCATCGTCATCGTCGTCGTCGTCGTCGTCGTCGTCGTCGTCGTCGTCGTCGTCGTCGTCGTCGTCGTCATCATCATCATCATCATCATAGACGACTTCAAATTGATGCCAGTGCCATCCGTCGAGGGGTAAACAGTGCCATCCGGGATATCCTTGGCAATGCTGCGTCTTCAAGTCCCGGTTGGTTGATCTCTTCCTAGACATATAAGCAAGTGCAAGTGTTACTGTTACATTCTGTCTACTGGGTTTTCTCTTTTGCCGTAACAATAACAACTGTTCCGATCGAAGTTATTTGCTCAGGATATTTTATTGTCCCAGTTACCAACAGTTCTCTCACAGTTTATAATGTAGCACACCTGTACGTTCATTGCTTACCCCCACCACCCAGACTCAGGGATATTTAAATATACGCTATCATTAGACACTTGTAAATGAACCATCAACCAAGATATCAAAAATGTTTGGATTTCACAACTTCTTTATGTCAGTTCTATGATGTAAAATCATGTAATTAAGATGTGAATTCAAAACTCTAACATTCTACCGTGCTTAATTATTTCCAACATTCTGCTTTCCCTGGTGAGCAGCTCAGACCCGTCCAACCGTGTGGAGGCCGTGTCACCTAGAATCACTTTGTGTATTAATGGAAGTTTCCACTGAACATCAGATTTCGCACACAGGCCAATGATTTAGAAGCCATGACTTACATCGTGCATTTCCTTCAATTTGTTTTAGCATATTATGTTCAATCACATAGGGATCTAAATGTAGACATTAGGTTATACAAATATATTATGTGCAATGTTATAATATCGTATAGATAGGTTAAGTTGAGTTATGCTGTTTGTGTCCAATCCTAGTTTGGAGATAAATCAGACAGAGTGATATAGAGATAGGGATTGAGACATAGAGAGAAAGAGACAGACAGACAGACAGACAGACAGACAGACAGACAGACAGACAGACAGACAGACAGAGCGCTCGTCTGCTTGGTTGCTATGGTAGCACCAGTCTTGGGCTCCACTGCCTTCCCATCCTCTCTTCCATCTCGCTGAGCCTCTGAGCCAGGGCCGCTGATAGGGATAAGCGTGTTTAAGTTCAACCACCTGGCACAGAATTGTTTATAAGCTTGAAAAAGTCTATAGGCCCACGGCCGCATTGTAGTTTAGCGAAGGCACACGCCTACACTTTCATCTGTAGGTCTATTATATTATGTGTAGACTATAGAGCATAGATAGGCCCACGGTCCTTCTCGCGGCACTTTAAAATTTTTACATGGGTGGCCAGAACAGAGTTTATTAGTTATACGTAGGAGGTGATAAGTTGCCTTTGGCTAAAACAATGTTCCTAAGAAATGCTGCTGCCTCAATAAAAATATGTAGTGTGTATGCATGGATGTATGTGTGTGCACCAATGTATGTATGCTTGCATGTAAGTAAGTAAGTATGTATGTAGGTATGTATGCATATAAGTATGTATGTATGTATGTATGTAGGCCTATATATGTATGAATTAGTTAAGATAAAAAATATAGTTTCCTTTTACGATCCACCAAATATATGTTAAATGATTGGCGCTTATACGTTATGTAATTCTACCCAGGTGACACTGCTTAGCGGGGTCCACGACCCTTTCTGTGTCATCTGTGTACTCAAACTACAGAAACTGTTTTGCCTGTTTTTGTTTGATTTGTTTACCTGTTCAGTTTGGATACCGAATAAAAGATTGATTGATTGAGTAAGTGTATGCATGTATATATGTATGTATGTATATATGTATGTATGTATACATGTATGTATGTATATATGTATGTATGTAAGTGTGCATATATTTATTTATGTACATAATATTATTTATGTAAGTATGTTTATATATGCATGTATGTATGTATGTATGTATGTATGTGTGTGTATGTATGTATGTATGCATGCATGTATGTATGTATGTGTATCTATGTATGTACGTGTGTATGTATGTATGTATGTATGTATGTATGTAAATATGTA